>JANHGL010001273.1:0-94316 GCA_024611195.1 Ceyx melanurus
GGTGGCCCTGCGTTGGACTCTCTCCAGCAAATCTCTATCTTTTCTGAACTGGGGTGTCCAAAACTGGACACAGTACTTGAGGTGGGGTCTCACCAGTACAGATAAGAGGGGGAGAGAACCTCCCTTGACCTGCTGGACCCAGCACTAACCCTTGGGGGACACCACTAGTCACAGGCCTCCAGCCAGACTCTGCTCCACTGACCACAACTCTCTTAGCTCTGTCCTTTAGCCTCTTCCCAATCCACCTTACTACACTATGACTCAATCCACACTTCTTATCTTAAGCTTGGCTGTGAGGATCCATGGGAGACAGTACCAAAAGCCTTGCTGAAGTCAAGGAACAACACATCCACTGCACTTCCCTTATCTATCCATCTACTTATATCATCATAAAGGGTTAATAGCAGGTCATGAAGTGTCTTAGCAGGCACAGTAACTGTAAGTAAGCATCAAATGAGCCACTCATGATCTATTGCTCATGCAGCTAATTTGTTTTTCCAGAGGCAGAGTGGAGGATATTTGCAGCTGGTATAAAGCTGTGTCTCTTGTCAGGATGAGGCATGGAGCATGCTTGGCTCTACTATCCTTAGTGACAGAACAATGTTTGAAAATCACTGGCAGGCTCTTTAAATGTGAAACGGTGAGCTAGATAAAGCTCCAAAAGGGGATGATATTTGTTAAGTGGGTAGTAAACAGGGGACAGAATAATAGGAAGTAATGAGTCCTGGCAGGCATCCTTCTTTGTTTGCAGGAGCCGAATCAAGGCTGGCACCGATTGAGTCATTGTGTAGCAAAATGGAGCTGTGGGAAATTCATGAATGAGGAGGTGTTTCCTTATCAAATGTACTTTTCACTCTGAAATAGGCAAAACTAAGAAGCACATTATCTTTTGTTTGCTGTACTCTGTAGCTTTGCAATTGCTCAGTAGCTTCTCTGTCTTCAGTTCAACTAAGCTTCACTGTTCAATGCCATCCAAACACAGGACAAGAGGCAAAAACGTAGAAACTAAAAATCAGGGCCTCTGTATATGCAGTTTCTGGGTACACATCAGTGCTATTTAATGAATTCTTTTGGCAACTTTGGGGTTTTTTCCTCGTCAGCTTTGGATCCTTCTGTTTTGAAAGGACTTATTAGGTTTTTGCAGTTGGACATATCAGTATATCCAGGAATGCTAGAGAATTTTCAAGTTTGCACCTATTCGAGTTGAAGGAGGAGACTGTCAGAAAAGATACTTGGATAGATTGTGTTTTGACAACATCCTAAAGAGCTTTATGAATACAGAAATGTTTCTGCAACAAAATATTTTCTGCTGCAATTTTTCTTGATAATTATGCAAATTAGTTTTGTCTCACTAATGATTACTTTGGCTTCAGTGTTAGGAAAATAGAAGGTATTTCATTATCTTGTCTCATATGTCCAGGTGTTTTAGTTTGTTGTTTTTTTTTTTTTCTATGCTTCTATTTTCTCCAACCTTAGACTTCTAGAATGTAACATTTTTTTCCATCAGAAGGATTGTTTCTTGATAGCAGAAGCTGACATTCTTATTGTTGTACTGTGCCATTTTTCATGTAACAACTCTTGGCTCGGTTTCTTATGTGTTTAATTTGTAATTTGAAATTTTATAAATAGCAAAAGTTAATTTGACTAAAGTACAGATAATTCATATTTTCATAGTCTGTTCCTCGTGCTTTAAGATGATTGCTAGGTAGAAAGTATTAATTCCTGTGTCTCAAAATCTAGCTATGTTGTATACCTCAGTGCCTCACTGTATTCAATTGAAGCACAAAGTTGTGTATCTGCCATTTTAACATCACTTGTTATCTTAAGAAATAAAACTGAGTAGGATTCATTGAGACTAGTAAAGAAAAATTTATATATTTTTGCATTCTGAAGGCATACTGGTGTCATACATTATGAAAGGATGCCAGCAATGAAAAAGTTGATAGTTATTTCAAATTTTTTTTGAAACTGCCCATTCAAAGATGATGCTTGAATGAAAGTTTATACAGCTGAATATATGTAAGTTTTGTTTGTTTGTTTGTTTGTTTTACTTTAATGCATCACCCCCAATTAACGGTCATAAAACTATTCTCTTTTAAGTTGTACACAAAAAAAAACCCGTTTAAACATGATTAGTAAAACGTTCCATTTTTATGGACTTCTCTGTGGGATGAGTTCCCTCAGCTGATCACTAAAGCATTCACAGATGCAAGATGTAACTATTATATCTAAATCCCTTGCTAATGGATCTTAAATTTTTCTATAGCACCCATCAGTGTTCCATGTACGTCCTGAATCCAGGCTTCCTAAGAACACCATATTGAGTTTGATGGCTGCTAAATTCCTGACGGGAGACGTTTAATGGCTTTTGTACAATTCCTACTTTACCACATAAAAATGTTTAATTATATAGAAATATTGCTTTTGGTTGTTCTGATCTTAATGATGCTCATCTGTGGAGGCAGATGATACCTGGGAAAGTAAAGCTGACACACAAAGGGGACAACCTCCTGTAGCAAGAAAAGAACCTCTCCTAACTGTTCATACAGAGTAGGTTAAGCACCTGCAGCTTCTGCTGTGATGAACTTCCAGCTTAGCTGAAAGCCTAGGATTAGAATAAATATTTACAAAGCTTTTGGTTGGTTGTTTTAGGGTTTTTGGGGTTTTTTTTTCTTTTAATATAAATACCACTGAGCTTGTAGACCAGTTCATCTTATGCATGTAACTGACTTTAAAAGAAAAACTCAGCAAAGTGTGTCATCTGTAGAGGTAAAAGAAAGCCTGTTTGAAGTGTACGAGAGATTGCAAGTGGAACACAATGGAAAAGAAAGCTTGTGAGTGTTGAGTGGTCTTTTTGGTTTTATGTATCTTTGTCAGAGACTTTCATGGATTTTTTTTTTTAATGAGTGGGGTTTGGTTTTTTTTTTCCCCTTTATGAGCAAGTCAGACGCACTGAAGTGCTCAAATCTAATTACTGCAAATGCAGCTATCTCAGGAAATTGTTGTCACATATTTTATCATTTGTGGTTTTTAGAGGCTAGTAATATGCTCTTGTCTTTTTGCAGTTAGTCCAGCTCAGAGGGGGACTTTTAGTTCCTTGAAAGTCTTGTAAGAATCGTTTTCTTTATATTCAAAATGTATCTTTAAAGGTAATATAATGAATGCTTCTAGAGGCAAGAGCTTTACTTCCTATTAAGCCATGTATACATATGCAAGACTGTGTTTCTAGGTAGCACATCCTAAATCCCGCTTTACATTTATATGGGTTTTTTTCTTTATATTATGTGGCAACTACTTCAATACCTGGGGTGTGGGGGGGATATGTGGTTAACAGTCTTCAAACAATATTAATTCAGGATTATTTGCTGGAATTACCATTCTCTGACTTTTTTTTTTTTCTACTATTTTAAAGATCGTATACCTATGTGCTATTTTAGTCTGCTAGAAAACTTCTGAGAAAAAAAAGTTGAAAAAAAACCATAGAAAATACTTCAGCCAGTTGATCTCTTGAGTTTTCCATTTGCTAGATTGCTGAGGTTTTATTTCATCAACCACATGACAATTCATGGTCTTGTTGACTTTTTAGGGCCTGTCATTGCTAAGGGTCAACTAAATAATTCATGAAGACCAGCCAGCAGACAGCTATTGTAGTTTTTTAATTCTTCATATACACCTTGAAATACGAGTTTACAGACAGTGCTTACAGTTTTTGTTTGTGCATGGACTTAACTGTATTCTGAAAGAGAAGTGCTTGCTCTAATGGAAGTCTTTCTAAACCACCCTTTACTTTTCAGTTGTGAATACTGGTGCTAAGCAATATAAATCCCTGCTGCTTGTGTGAACAAGTGGAGAATTTTCATTTTCTAGAACTTGCACAAAAGAAATGGCTGAACTAGCTGCAAAGCAAATGAAAATCAGTGTTCCAACCTTTGCTCTGATCTAAAGAGATTTTTTTTTAATTGTTTATGTATTTAGCTTTTGTTCATAGTTTGAGGAAAGTGATGTTCTAAAAGATATAAAAATATTCTGGCATAATCACTTGGTTTGGTTGCTTTTCAGAATAAAGTCTTTTCATATCACAAATAAACCTCGCTTTAAGTAGCTTAAAAGGAAGCTTTTGCCACCTGAGGAGCTCCTACAGCTTTATCTTCTGTCTTGAATGAGAAAAGGGGCATCTTACTTCTATATTATTAGTTCTTCTAATAGCAGGGGAAAAAAATCTTGTGAGAAATATGGATTGTTATAAATAAGATACTTCAGGTTTTGTGAAATAATTTTTTTTTTTCCTCCAAACATAAGCAGTAGGTCACAAAATAATTCTGTCAAGGGTTATCCATGTTTATAATCTAGCTCTTCATATAGTGGAATTGAAGTCCTAGACATTTGTCATGAGCCTTGAACATGATTTGTGCTTGTAGAGACCACCCTTAAAGGAGTTCAGATTGCCCCTAGCTCTAATAAAGACTAAACAGGAGTGTGTGTGGACATATCTACCCCTTACAAGAACCATTTGTCATATTCCTGATCAGCAGCAAACCCAGATTTTTTTCCCAAAGAGGCTGGACAATGTCTGAGACCTCAGGTGTCTCAAGTATTATGACACTTTCACACCAGGTCCTGATTCTAGCTGGCAGATTGTATAGCTCTGGTTTCACTGACATCTTCAATATTCTTGATGAAGCTGTCAGAACTGAATGAGCTATTTTCTCCCTCTCTTCCTCTCTAAAAGTTTCTGATGAACTGATGCACATGGACCCTGAAGATACCTGAAACATTTTTGAAAGGAGTATTCTAAGTGTGATCAGTGAATACAATCCAGTCTTCCATTTCCTTGTGCATACTGTAGGATAAAAGGAAGAGGATTTTAATGCCTTTTTTTTTTTTTCTTTCCTTTTCTTTCCATAACAGTAATTCTTTGACTTTAGGAAGTGAAGCTCAAACTTATTTTATGAATTGCTTTCATCATCTGTGGAGCACCAGTCATTTAAAATATGCTAGATTTACATCTCATGTAAATGCATAAAAATAGGAGACTAAATCCAATGTGAGAGCAAGAAATGTTATTTCTTACAAATTAAACTATATAATTTTTTTTCAGAAGCATTGCACAGAAAGTGATAGTGACATCCTTATCTTAGTAATTTCATAAGTAATCTTTTCCTTGTCCTTTCTGCCCCAGTAACCACCTCATTGGCTCTCAGGATGTGATTGTGCTCAGAGGTAGAGCACTGGAATTGGGACTGTGGGTCCCTGAATTCTCCAGAGAGAGAAATGTCACTAGAAGTGATTCAAAGCTTACTGATTGCCACAAATCAAGAGAGGTAGGAGAATGAACCATTCAAAATTTCTGTGGTTAAGTTCTGATCAAAGCCCCAAACTGTGTACATGAGAAAACCTCTGCTCAAGAATCCACTCATAAGTGTCTGCTCCCTTTGGTGCCAAGTACAAGTTGTTGTTTTCCCTGACCTTTGGATGAGGCCCCAAATCCCACAGCAGATGAACTGCAATTTGACTGTTTGTATCAAAAGGATAATTCCATCTCATTAACATTATTTTATTCAGCCAGAATCACTGATACCAGCTGCTTTCCACCTCTCTGGAGGCACAAAGCAGCTATAAACCAAGTGAAGTTGGGTTTAAGACTGCAGAGTGTTGATGGCATAACACTGAGAATGCAGGTAGATGTTCACAGTGATACAGCAGTAGCTGGAGATGCTTATGCTTATTCATCCCATGGACACATAATTTCCAATTAATAGGTTTTTCTGGGGAAATGTGCAAAGATGGTCAAAAGATGGTTTAAACCTTCTGGGTTTGGGTCTGGAACGTGTTTATTCTTTCTACTGGGAGCTAAGAAAAGACTGTGTAAAACTGCTTCAAAACTTTATGCAACCAACCTTACATGTAATCTAGGAATGGAGAGATATCTATAAGCAGTACAGGTATGTCACCTGGCATGTGTATGTGTGGAAAAAAAATATCAGAGATTTAAAATTGTCTTTTCTTGCTATTTATACTCTTCTTCTGGCTACCTCATCTTTTACAGTGTGGACAAGGTAGCCTTCATGGATGAAATAATAGTCTTCTCTCTAGATCAAATACTTATATTGTCCATAAAATGAAAGACAATGTTGTTCTGCTGACTTAAACCTTGAATGCAGAAAAAACTGTTCTAATTCTGAAGATGCTGGACTCCTGGTGTGGAACTTGTTTCTCTAGAAATCAAAATAAAAGCTTATTAGAAGGAACAGCGTGTTCTTGCTGAGAGAGAAATCAGTTCTTGGTTTTGGCCTAATCTATTGGCAGACGAGGGAAGCAGGATAACAGCATGAAGTAGGAAAGGTATGTTATTCATATCTGATGTATTGTGGACTGCAGGGCTTTGGAACATTTCTTTCTTGCTTTTAAACCTTGTGTCTTTATTTTGGCCTCCTCTAAAGTTAGTAACTATATTGACTAACAGGAGAAGTACGTACAAAGAGAGATCAGGTACCTTAATTTGTTGCTGTCTGTGGTTAGGAGTTAAAAGCATGTTTTGCAGCCCCCTGAGAAGTCACTTTGTAATGTAATATTGAAGGAACATAAACTCAGCAGGTATTTGTGTATTTTATTTTAGTAACGAAATAAAGAATACAAACTGTCCATAGACCACATCCTTATGGGTTTAAAATGCAGAACTCCCAGATATAGAAAACATGGTCTGGGTAGGATGCCAGTGGAGGATAACATGAGAACTCTTTGGGGATTGAGGTAATAAAGTAATTCATATTCACCTACTGCTCCACAGACAATGCTAATACCATGCAAATTTTACATCAGTTAATATTTGTAATAATTTATCTCATCCAGAACAACCTTTTATTAGCAACAAGCCTGATTCTGCTCATCTTTCTCAAATGATGGTTCTGTTAATTTATTGTGGAATACAGACTTGCATCTTCTATGCTATGTTTAAGGATTGCTGCCTTTTGACTAACTCTGTCTCCAATCTAATAAGGTCCACGTTGAGGGTTGAAATGCAAAATGAAATACAAAACAAGGGAGACTGAACATGTAAACAGGAAATATAAAATGCTCAATGCCTCTATTCTGTAAAAAATTCTTCATGCAGTTCTTCCAAAGATTTCCTCACTGTAGAAATTAATTTCAAGACAAAGATGAGGAAGACTCTGGTTGTATGGAACAGAGGTCTCTGTGATTCAGGTTTTGATTCAGACAACCCTTGAAATAAAAGAATATATGCCCTGGTGAAATGTTGTTGGGTAGCAGGGGGAGGAGAATTTCTCAGGCATCTGATACTACAAGAATAATTCATGTAATTTAGAATAATTTTGTAATGTACCTTAATAATTGCTGAGGGATATATCTTGCACTTCGTATGAAACACTGCATGTTAATAGCACTGCAACATAGATTGAAATAGATTGTTTTTTCACAGAGAAGCTTGCCTCTGGCTTGGGAAAGGCGAAAAGAGTTTCTTTGGAAAGCAGTTTGTACAAGTGCCTGTATCCTGAGTTCCTAGAAATGTCTGCACAGCTGGGAAAGGTCCTTTGCAGTGTGAAACCTAAGTGTCTGAAATTCTGCACATTGTTTAAAACTTCTGTGACTTTTGATTTTTATCTAAATACTTCATGCCTTCTTGGGAGAAATTAGCAAATAGCTTCCTTTTGTGCACAACACATCCCTTTTATATTAGATTCCATCACGCATTGAATACTTTGGACTTGCTTTAGACTAACAGTCTTGCAAGGAACAGAAACAATCCAAAAGAGACAGACTATTTTGATTTAGGTAAAACACATTGTGTTAAAAGTAATTCTGTTATAAAATGCTCAATCTGTTTTATTGCAAGTTTCATTTGATTATTGTTTAAACCTTAGTTTGTAGGTTTATATGTATTTTCTGTCCCAGTTTTCACAGAAACAGATGGTATATGTCTGACAATCGATCTGTCCTGAAGTGGCAGAGTAAAATACTTTTATTATAGCAAAAATTATTTGGAAAACTCCTGAGCTCACCCTTTTGTGTACAAAATTGACTTGGTGCAAAGCAAGTTTTATCGTTGCTTAAACTAGTATTGATCAAACTATAAAAAATTGTGTTACGGTTTCAGCAGTTGTTCTTGAAATACCTACAAGAACAAGGTTTTTTTTCTAAATTCTGAAATCAACCCTGATCCTGTGAAATATTTTTTTATACTATTTCTAAACCTGGTTACTCTCCTGACCTTTTATAAGATAAAAGGCTAATTTGAAATTGTCCTTTTAAAAATTTTATCCTCTTAGAATAATTAATTTAAATGTTAAAAGCCTTTCTGTTGCCTTCCAGACCACAGAATTAGATTTTAATTTTGGAATTAGAGATTAAAACTCCAGTTATTGAGGAAAACCTTAAGCATAAATTAAGGGCATGCTTAATTCAGAGCTTTTAATAAAATAGTGAGTAAAATACAGATGTAGACAAACCAGGTTATTGAATACTTTAGAAATATAATAGTAATTTTAAAAAATGTATATATAACAATCTCAAATATATCACAGTTTCAGAAAATTGGATTATTTTAATCCACCCTCAGGTCACAGAATTAGGAACATTTCAGGAAATAGTGTTAAAAGCAATATTTTTTTACATTACTCTTAATGACTCTGTCTCCACATGTAGATTTTGCCCAGGACTTGAATATCTATTCCCCAGATTAACTTCTTTGCTATGAAAACAGAACTACATTGATATTTGGTGAAATATTGGATCCTAAATACATTCACTGATTTTGAAAACTGCACTTTGGACTCTAGTATTCTTAAGCCAAGAACAGGAACCTCTTACAAACTGAGGTGTGCCATGAAAAAGAAGCCTGTTGTGCTTGGCTTCTTTAGTGTTCTTCATCTTTCATGGTTTGCCAGGCTTTTAAGTCTATCACATGCATAAATATAGTTTGATCTAAATACAGAACAATTTGTGGCTAGAACAATTTGCTGTTTAGTTGTGATTAGCATCAGGAACTGGCTGGCAGAGTGACTCTGGTTTTGTGGGCAGAACATTTATTCTTAAAGCAGATCCAGACTGACTATGTTATCCATGGTAGTGAGGGCTTGTTTCAGGAAGATGCATTGATTTTAGTGCAACTGTCCTTCTCAGTTTATGATCAATTAGGCTCACAGTCTAGCATGAAAGAACTAAACGAGGAAAATACATAGCATATAGATCTCTTCTGTCCGGAAAATCTCAAAGCAGCTTACATATTTTCTAGTACAATGAAAATTATTAAATCATTACATGTGAGAAACTAAAGCTCTGGCTTTTCGGAGCGAGATATCTCACTGCTGAGAAGTATGTATGGTTTTAGTAGAGATTTGGAGAGCTTTTAGGCCTGAATCTCTGAGGTAAGCTTCAGCAAGGCTGATTTCCAACAGAAAAAGTGGGTCAGGCAGGAAGAGAGATATTAATTACAGTTAAAATCTCTGGAGAACTCTTCTCCAAATCTAGATCTAGCAATACAAGAAAAAGTGAGCTGAAAATGTCCCGGTTTACACTACTTCAGGTTGTAAGGTTGATTTTTATAATATTAATATCATCATGTAACTTGAAAAAGCAGTGATTTAAACACCCTAAGAGCAAGGAATAGGAAGGAAACCTGTCAGGAGTTGTTCTAAATGACATATGGATATTGGCATTGTTATCTTTAAGCAATAGGTTCACACGGTGCTGCCATTGGTACAATGAGAGAAAAGGCAGACATACATCTAGCCTCTTGCATTCTTTTGCTCAGTAACTTTTAAAGTACTGTAAAATGTTTCTAATTGATTAATTTCTACACATAAATGTGATAATACTTTCATATATTCTTCATCAAAGTATCCATGGTATTTGCTTCAAGTCTGTAAATAAGTCTATGTAAACAAAAAAGTACCCAGATGAGAAAGTTGATATTTAATGTTATTTTTCAATACACTTTCTTCTCTGTTTTTCTGCATTTGCTGGTACTCTCTCTTATTTGCAAGGCAGGTGGGGTAGAAATAATCAGAAACAAGTTGCCTTTAGCCTGTGTCTTGATTTTGGAATTTGGATATTAATCTGTACTTTGCCCAGATTGGGGGATACTGAAAGCACTGTGTGGTTTTCTAAAGGAACATTAGTGACTGGTGTGTGTGGAGAACCACCTACTCTGCTTTTGACTGGCCACATGCAATCACCAGTTGCACTAACATTGCTTCAAAACATTTGGGGACCCTGTCTGATGGACACTTGCTGTGCTTTCTTCAGGAGAAGGCTGAGTCACAGTGGTGAACCCTGAGCTCTTTCATTTGTTTTTTTTTTTTTAAAAAAAAAGTACTTTCTCAGATTAGTAACATTTTATGATGCAAGAAGTGTAGATAATTACTGTGTAAATATTGGCATAAATTAACCAGCGCAATTTTAGCACTTGATTAATGGAGTGAGTAAGCTACTGGGATGTGTAAATGTTCACAGATGTAGACCTTGAAACAGGAAATGAAATATATATTATCCAAATAAAGTTAGTTGGAGAATTCACATAAGAGAATTGTGTAAAAGCAGCATGAAGCTCATGTAGCCTGCGTGAGAATTCCCTTTCATCCCTGAAAGCAAATACAGACACCCAGCTTCTCTCATGTAAAGGGATAAGTAGGGAATGATGCCAAATAGTGCCAGATGGAGATCTGCCCCAGAATTTTAGTTCAAGAAAAACACAACTGAACTCAAAAAACATTCTTATTGTTAAGAGGACATGTCTGTCATTAATGTACCAGACACAACTTTCACCCTTGTGTAAAACTTGATGCAAAATTTGTGACAAAACAACCCACAGTTAGGTCACTGTGCATGTCATTATACCCAGGGGGTATTGTTACACCAAATTTACATCCAAATTACCTGAAAAACAACACTTTCTTGTTCATCTTCTTCTCTCTTCCCAGATAGGTCTGTAAACTCCAGTTTTATTAAGGGAAATATGTAAATGTTTGTTGAGGAGAACGAATGTGCTCTCTGTTTATTCTCCACACTAAATTGAATTTACTGAAGATTTAACGGAGCAAAGCAGCACCTGCTAGTCTAATATTACATTAATATCAGTCATGCAGAGTGGGGGCTCTACTTAATGACTAGGTTGCTGTTTGCCTGTACTTGGTAATTGAGATGCAATAGTTTTACTCTGCACTTTGCTGCAGGAGCACTATGTTTTGTTAATCACTACCTCATTATGCTTCGATTGTTATTCAATAAGTTGTCTGATATAGGGTGTGACTGACAAAGGGAAGAAGGAGGTTAGTCTGGTAACACATTTGCTCCTGACTTCTTGCTTCTTCAGAATCAAAAGAAAGACCAGACATTAACTTCTGCTCTCAGGGGATGCTTTTTCTTCACTGCTATATTGGCCAATAGGAATAGCAGGATAGCATGGCATGGTTTACAGCAACACTGTGGTTTTTATTAAATATGACTGAATAAAATAATTTTTGAAGTTGGAAGTGAAACACTGAAGATACCTGATGATGTTTCTTATTTTGTTCTCTGAAAGGGATGGGGAGAGAGGTTGTGTCCAAACCCACTATTTAATACAGTAAGAAAAAGAGGGATTTTATTTATTAAGACATCTTTAGGGCCACTGGATTCTGCTCTTATTTTATAGAGCTCTGTTGACAATTTCCTTTAGGTTTTCATTTCTGACAAGAGAAAGTTCTATTTTCCCAAAAAATTTCAAACCTTTATAACTTTACTTGTAGTGCAGAGGCTTTTTTCTTTTATTTGATTGGACAGTGCTAATACAGTTATGTTGCTGATTTCAACTATAATCTGCAGATGTTTTGGTGAAACTAACATATGGTAAGATAAAGAAGGGCAAAGTACTTATCAGAAAATAAGATGTGAGAGTTATTTTGTGGAATAATAAATAATAACGACAGGGAGGAAAACTAATGCTAAACATTGGAAATAAAATGGGAAATCCTATCATTTATATTGACATAACATCAGATGATTTATCATAAATAATATCTGGATCAGAATTTTTCATAAAATTGGTAACAATGCTGAGAAGGGACATAGTGAGCATCCTGTCTGTAGAGATGATGCAATCAAAATATTAGTAAATGCTGCACAGGAAGGTAAAAAATCTAAGAGAATCTTTAATTTTAAGTTGACAAAACTCCTTCCCAATGAGGAGGAAGCTTGACAAAGAGTATAAAAAGTGAGCAGGAGTCTCAAGTTTCTGAGAAGCAAATTCATGCTGATGCAGTTTTTTTTGAAATGTGCAAGGCCACCAAAATGTGTCGGTGTTGTCATTGGTTTATTAGACACCAAAATGTGTAGGTGTTGTCACTGCTTTATTAGATGCGAGGTTATTTTTCTTCTCTTTTTTTTTTTTCCTGAGTCTGTTAATATTTCTTGGTACCATTTCATTTTCTTCTGTTATGAAACTCCATGCAGAAGTTCAATTTTCTGAAAAGTATTTCCTTGAAATGAGAGCTCGCTGCACTATTGGTTATTTTCTTAACAGGATCCACAACATTTCAATAATCTAAATATATATTGGGTCATGCTCTTGCAATACTGTGATGGACAGAGATAAAAAGTATTTGGTACTATGGTGCTAGAATTGTAAGCATTCTTGGTATTCAGTCATCACCAGGACTATTTTACTGTTCAACCTCATTAATGTAGTAAAATCTTCTTTTTTGGGACACCCTGAAATCAGTGTAATGTAATTAAAATGGAGCACTGGGACTACTTCACACTTGGAAAATAAGGCCATTGCTGAAGTAATCCCATAACACCAGTTCCTTGCCTTCTGTTAATAATTTTATTCATTCAGCTATATGTGCCTTGATCAAAAAACTACATCAGTGATCAAAACGAAGGCTGAAGGAGGAGAGCCCTGATAGCAATGCCTTTCTGGGTACCAGTGAAATATGGTGTTAAAGGGTTTTAAAGATTTGCCTTTAGGAGGTTTTGTCTGTGTGTTTCACTACAGTAGAGGACATGGTTTTATAGTAAAAATCCTTGATCTTGGAACATTTAGGTTCAATTTATCTTTCCTTCATTAAATACTTATAATAGACATGTAGAAACATCTGGCTACAAAGAACTAGATTTTTAGAAGAATTTAGTACTTAAATATAAATATTATTATTAGTCATCATTTTCAAAAGTTCCCATGTACAAAGCTTTCATTTACTTATGGATTATTATATTAAATAATTTTGAAAATCCTACTGATTTAATAAGATGTTCCATTTTTAAAGGGATTTAAAAGTGCTCTCTCGAGTTCTGAAATACTTCTGGAAACCAGTAATTAAGCAGTTTGTCAACAAAACTCCCATAGGAACTTTCCCCCTTAGCCTTTATTAAAATTTAAGTCTCAGGCACTTCTGTTTAATTAGCCTCAGCCTTAGATGTGTACGTGTAAAAGCAAACAATAGAACAATAGTTTCTTCTCATGCCCTGGGGAAGGGCAGTGTCAGCAGTTTTGGGCTTCATCCTGCTAAATTGCAACCACTGGGGTCTCAGACAGTGCAAAGCTGAGATATTCATTGCACTGGACATGTGATATTAATGGATTATTCCTGCATTTAAGTCAAGCATATTATTCAATGCACTGTTTCTCATGGTGTTTTTTCAAGATCAAACCTTTTGCATATTGAAGTATAAATTATCAACAGTAGGATTATCAAGGAGTGGTTGCAAATAACTTTTTAGCTGAAGATTTAGCTTTTAACAACATTTTAGTCTTCAAAAAGTTTGGTTTTTTTAAACAAATCCAACCAAAACAAATAAACCTTCAGAACCAAATGAAATCATGCTCCCTCTAGCCAATTTCTTTGGTTTTATGTTGGATTACCAGGAAGGAGGTGATCTTTAAAGTACTTATTTCCTTCTACTCCATTGGAAGGCCCTAAGAAGTAAAAGAAACACTCTCTACTCTTGGAATCCAGCCCTTAAGCAGTGCTGCCGACCAACTGCTGAGGTTCTTGTTCAGTGCTGGATGCTTTCCCAGCCCTCTCATGTCATGCAGGAAGATCAAACCAAAATTGGTGATTCAAGTATAGAAAAAAAACACAACAAACCAACCAAAAAAGAAACCTGAAATCCTCAAGAGGAACTACCTTAAATTTCAGGTTTTAATTACCAGTGTGTTAATGAAGATAGTGAAGAAATAAAGATTTATTCCTGAAGTCTGATTTAAACTACCAAATCTGAATTTCTGGAATGTCAACTAATAGCAAGAAGTAAATGTGTTGTAGTCCTTTAAAGTGGTAGGACTCAGTGGTAGGTCAGACTGTTCTCATGAGAAAGGCTTTAGCTGTCTTTCCAAGAGCAACAAGCCATGGCAATCAGAGGGCCAAAATATAATTTTTTGTACATGCCAATGGTAGAGGTGGCTGCAGAGAAATTCTTGAATTCAGCTGTGCAGGGAAGGTAGTTTTGCAACAAGCAGTTCCTATCATGTCAGGTCAAGACATTTGCACACAGTGGCAGAGGAGTGAGGGAAGGAGGAAAAACAATCCAAACTATTTATTTACAGATAATGGGATTTATTTTTTTTTTTAATTTAATATTCTGTTTAAGTTTTCCTGAAACTTGAATCATTTCTCTATAGTATGGATTACTATGTACTTACAGGTAGCTCTGCCACAAGGAAGGGAATCTCATTTCCATGGAAATGAAAACCAGATCGTGTATCCAGGATTAAAGGAGAAATACATCTTTGTTTCAGACTGTTACAGGACATTTTCCTTATTTAAAGCTGTATTCCCAACCTTTTATGTTCATTATATTTTTGGGTGATGACACTATGAAAAGGAATTGTATTTTGAAAAAAAAAAACAACCAACATTGCTATAATGTACTTGATTTTCTATCAAAATTTACTCTCTGGTAATAAAAATGCCTGCCTTTCTCTTCCCCCTTTGATAGGTACTTTATATTTTTTGTTGATGTTTCTGAGGTTTTTTAATTTATATCCTCTTCATAAAATTTGAAAGCAATGCATGTATGATAATTTTGCTCATTTTGAAATTATTTCATGAGGAGTTTATTGTCAACCTGGCATGAAGCTGGGAGATGAAAAAGCCAGTCAGTTTATCTGTTTCCACTAAACATTAGGTTCTAGTGAGATGTTTAAGAACTTATAAAAATGTACAAAGTGTCTTTTATTGCTACCTTTAGTACTGGGACAAAGAGGAATTGTGTTTGTTTGGGTTTTGTTGTTGTTTTTTTTTTTAATTCCAGACCTTTAGTTTGAAAAATATAATCTGATTAAAAAAATAATAATAATAATTTCCAACCTGAGATACAAACCTGTATCTCACTGGAAAGGTCATCAGTAAATGCCACAACTCCCATGGTGTGATTTGCTCTGAAATCACTGCTGCTGGATAACTGAGTCTCCAATCACTAGGCAATACTATGAATGTTCCCCTATGGAGGTTGTTGATTACAATATTTCTGGTGACCACGTATAGTGAAAGTTCAGGTAGTGGACCTAATGCAAAGCTGTGCAGCTGCTGGGCAATCTTCTCTTGTTACCAATAGCTTCAGGCTCAAGAAGTCCCACATGCTATTCTGGTGCTTCAACAGATTATAAGGAATATTATATGTATAAAAATATATATTGTAAGAAAAAGCAGCAGGGAAAGCCAAAAAACTCCTTATTTCTCAGTGTGATGTCTAGGCTGCCTTCTGCAAGGTGCTTGACTTTAAGTGAAGTTGAGGGCTCTCAGCACTTACCAAGCGACATTTGTTTTCTTTGCTGTAGCAAACATGTTATCAGACACCCCAAAGAAACCTTAGGGGAAGGTTAGAGAAAGCTTCTCTCATTATCACTGCAACAAAACAAAGAAATGTGGTACTTTTTGATGGCGGGGAGAAGGAGAGAGTGTGATTATTTAACTATTGGAGTGTGTAAGTATACAGAGAAGCACAAAGCATTAAAGCTCTTGCATTTCTGACTTTAGAAGGTTGCCAGGTGGGCACTGCTGTGCTTTTTTAATATGTTGCCTTAACCTCAAGATGAATGTCAGTTGCAATGGTTGTCTTAAGTAATCTTTGACCAGATCTTTTTAGAGCAGAAAACCAGTTCACTCTTCTAATAAAGTCTGATAAGCAAACCTTGTAATTGCCCACCTCTATAGAATGAACAGATTGTGCTGTTGCTGGATGTGTGTGCCAATATTGGTGCCTATGCAATAAAGTCAGTAGAAAATATAAAATATCTTTAATCCTGTGGCATGTTGTGTAGATTCCAGTGTCCTACAGAACAGATTTCACTGCAGCTTCCTGGACTCACAGCTGAGGATTCACTGGGGAGTGGAGAGCAAGGCTTAGCACTATGGGTCTCCATCAGGTGGTGAGCATTATGTTCATGATACAGCCTCAGTTACTTGTTATGCTCCTGGCTGCTCAGACATGGGTCCAGATACATTGGCATAAACAGGTGTTGTGCACTTGTATCTCCTCTTGCAAGCAGAGTGACATAGTTTGCTTTTATTCTCTGTTCCAAGGCGAACAGCTGAGCTGGTGATGTGGATAACAACCTACATCAGGTGCAAAGCAAGTAGGGAGGGCATTGCAATTCCTTCCTGTCAGTGTCCTAGAGACAGCACTGTCAGTAAGACCACAAAATATAAATAGGAAGAACAACAGATGGTAAAATTCAGTCTCAGTTTCTTCCTCTGCTTTTCCATTTGGGATCTATTAGGGTAGTAACATAAACTCCTATAACTTTGCTGTGGTGGGCTCTTCAGAGAGAGGGAATTAATGACAGAGGAAGGTAACTGAGGAGAAAGGAAGCCATGTGCTGTCCTCATTTCCATCCTATATTGACTGGAATGGTGGCACCATCTACCATAAGCTTAACTTGCATGCTTCAGAGTCTGGGATGAGTGTGTCTTGAGGAGGAATTGTTCTGTCTGCTGGTGATGTGGATACAATACTTATGCTCACTGCTTCCTATGTTCTGTGCACTTTCTGTTCTCTAGAGCTGTAGTGATCAGATGGAAGAACCTTAAACATTAGAATGTCTAAGAATATTAAGGGCAGAGGTGGGATGGTGTGAGTGTGTGCAATTATATGCAGCTATGTGACCAAGCACATTTTGGAGCTTGGATGTATTCTCTTCAAGATCTTTTCTTGCATTTTGGATTCTGAAAACTAGATCCTCCTAATTTTGTCCTCACCCTTGTATTTCAGTACAACTGCATTAGTAAGAGAGACGTGATCTAGGTCCTGATATTTTACAGAGATTGACTTAAAGCACTGTTATCTTAGAAAATGGCAGCAGCCTTTCCACTTCCTTGAATAGCTACAAACAGTTTTCTCTTAAAGCAACTTTATTTTCTGTGGCAACTAAATGGTACTCTAAGAGATCATAACAGAAGGATTTTTGGAATTTGACCATTCAAAAGGTTTGGTTTTTTCTGAATGATTCCATCTTTGCTAGTTTACTGTTAAATCACTGTCCTAACTTTTGTGTGTATTCATTGTCAAGTCGATGGCACTATAATGACAGAGCAGAATTGGCTTTTCCTCAGTTCCTCCTAAAAGCTGCAGGCTACTCAAAAAAAAAACCACCAAAAAACAAAAAACTGCAGTTAAGAGATACAGATTAATGGCAGATGACTGAAATAGTCCTATTTGTCAAAATAGAAACTATAATTAAACATTTTGAAAGTTGCTGGACAGAGCACACAGACAGAGGGATGCTACTGGCACCTGCTCTTGAAATAGAGTTTTGAGGTTGTGATTAAAGACATTGGTGCTCAGTCACTGTGCACTGGCCTTTCTGCTTAACTTCCCAGATAAATTAGTGAGAAATTAGGGAGAAATTACTGATGATGGTCAGAGCAAGGTTTATTTTAGGACAAGTTTAGATAAAAAGCTACTTCTCCATTATAATCTCTTTGTAACTCCTTTCCAAAACTAAATTTTTATCAAGATTTATTGCTGCTGCCTCAAATGGAAGCAGTTGTTTGGTTACAAAAACTCATTCCTCTCTTAAGGCAGCTGCTGACAATTCAGTAAATATGTGATGAGACATGCACATGCTTAGTGAGAGTGTTCATAGAATAGTTTGAAAATAAGTTTTGCATTCATCTTAATGCTGAAATCTATTTTAAAAAATAATCTCTTTGAGATGAGCTGTTTTTAAATGTTGACCTTGTAAAAAAACTTTCAAATGACCTTTCTCTGGCAAGCGTGGCAAAAGAGAAGAAAAAAAATTGAGGCATAGGGAATGTTACAAATAAAATAATTTTCATTTTCAACTCTATGGGTTTTCATATATGAATGTAGGGCTTTATTTTAAATATTTTTGCTATGGAAGGCAAATGTTTCCTGCTCAGCTTTATTGCTGAGTGTGACTTTTTTTCCTAAACAAATTTGTTGACATATTTAATTGGTCTTGTTTAATCAAATAAAATTAAATTACAAAGAAAAAAATGCTGATTGGGTGGAAAAAGCCAATATGGAAATTGACTTACTGTGTTCTGTTAGGCATAAAAACAAACTGTGTAAATCATACCCAAAGTGGTGAGAATTTTGGAAATATTTCAGTTTGGAACCCTGGAGATTACTCCTCAGAGCTGACAAACTGAAACATCTGTACTAATGATTCTTGAATATTATGGCCTCTGTCATTAATGTAAAGAAATCTGTATCAATACTGGCTTGCAAATAGATGTGTCTCTAACTGTAGGTGATCATCTTCCTTCTCATTTCTGCTGTCATTAAAAGATGGAAAGGTAACCTTAGGTTTCCCAATCATGCTCAAGGTTTGAGTCTCTCAGGCTTGGATATGAATTCTGCATTGTCCTGATCCACTGTTTTTGAGAAGACTTTCCTAAATTTTTCCATTTTTACCTTGGTTCACCTTGTCCCTGGACACTGTGGAGGTTTATTAGTAAACAAAGAAAAGATTTAACAAGACCAGAGGTCAAAGTTTTGTGGGCAAGAATGAAAACAAAAGATCACAAGTAAACTCAACATAAAACACAATCCTGGTTTATACCTGACAATATTTCTTCCAGCCTGTTCTTTGTATCTCTCATCTAGAATTCTCTGTAACTGGCTTTTAATGAACACCAAGCTTCCAGGTTCAGAGACATTTTAGTTTCCAGAGGACTGAACTAGCCACACCTGCATTTCACTGAATTTGAGGATGAATACAAATATGAATGTCCTCATGGTTCAGTGAAACAAGGCATCTTGGGTACCCCATGTCTTGGTTAATCTCTGTCATTCATATCGGAATGAACTGTAAATGCTGCTGGTTTTGATCACAGACCTTCAGTTTCTATAGCTGATTTGGAACAGCATCCTAATATTGTAGGCATGGATGTGGAAGGACTTAGACTATTCACTAACTGATTAGTGCTTTCTTAGAGGATCACCACTTGCTCTGGCCTTGTCTGTAACTTTGCTTCTGTGTAACCCATTTCTGGCAATAATATAACAGAAACTGTGTAGCTCCACATGAGATACTGTAGCTGCCTTTGAAGCTCTGTGGTACTATAAGCTAAAGCTTTGTCTACTGTAGAAGAAAAAGCCAACCTTATTATGCTATTTCCTCTCTGTTCCTGCTCCACTAAATCTCATAGCCTGGGACAGCAGAAACAGCCTTACTGGTGGAACCAAGCTCTGTCTATGGTAATTTACCCTGCTTATGGGTACTCTGACCTCCCCACACACTTACTCAGTTTACTTTTTAAATGACCAATTTAATCAGGCACATGTACAATAGAGAAATGGGTGTGTGAATATCTAAATATATGAGAGAGGGAACTTCAGATGTTTTATCTTTCATTAGCTAATAACAGCAGTAATGACCTCAGCAGCACAGGATGTCTTTTGCAAAATTAATAACCACATGAGGGTTAATGGCCCAAGGCGATGAACTCTCGCAGATAATCATTAATCTACCTTGATGATTATCGCTTCATTACTGAACACTGAAATCTCCTTGGTGTACCACTGAATGCCTGATTTCAGCCCTCCCTGCTGATGTTCACAATCTGCCCTCTTATCTTTCTTCTGGGCATGCAGAACTGTTGTAAAACTCTTAGATGCAAATGAAGGTAACAAGTGTGAGAGGTATGAAACTCATTTGAATATGGATTTGGAGAACATGTTTCCCAAGTGATTGTCTGTTTTTTACCTACTTATTAAATAGAGTTTTAAGGGGGTAATTTTTGTGTTTTGTTTTTTTTTTTTAAGTAGCTATAGTCTGGGAAACAATACCATGGCTTATGAAGCAAGATATTCAGAGATGGTTATGGATATAGACTGTTTAATTTGTTGGTCTGTGTATTTAGATAGTGCTCATTAGTACAGAGTCCTTGTTTTTCTTTCCAAAAATAGAATCCCACAGCTCAGAGCTGCAAACGTTTTCCATTCGCTGCTGCTATTGATCTGAATTTAGACCTGTAAGCTCAATGTAGAGAAATGGAAGCTAAGCCAGCCAAACTAAAACAACATGTCAGGATATTTAACACAACCAGCCACAAACAGAAATTTTTATGGCATCTTAGTCTCCTCTATTTGCAATAGTCAAGTTTTTTGGAACGAGACCAGTATCTCTAGAAGAAAAGAGGTCTTAAAGCGCATCATCTTGCTGACTATGAAGCATAGAAACTTGCACAACTCTATGCCTAGCCTTTTTTCCTCCTTGTCAGCCTTTGACAGCTCTGCACATTAACCTTCAAAACATTTTTTTTTTTTGGGGGGTGTTTTTTTTCTGCTTTATCATCTCTGCTGCCAGGATTAGTTTTAGTTGGACAGTGATTAATAGAGAGAGTGTGCTGCATAACCAGCTCAAATTTGGGTAGGTAATTAGGACCTCTAGCTACTAGCTCCAAGTTAGGAACAGCTGCAGTTCATTTGGATTTCATAGCAGCAGAGCCCTGTTACACAGCAAATAGACCTGGAATATATATATTTATTTTTTAAAAAAATTTTCTGCCTTTGCAAGCTAGGAAATATAAACTATGCTTCTCTTGTTTGTTTTTTCTTTTCCTTTGTGGAATATGGGAAGCGTAGCTAAGTATTATTGATGTAAAGAAATTGTAATTATCAACCATTATGATTGAAGGTGGTTTATTAGAGATGGGAGAGCTCTGTTAAACTCCTCAGGAGCCGTCTGATGCTGCACAAATGTAGCATGCCAACATTATGGGAGCTTAACAAAACACTAAAGTGTCTGTTTCTCAGCCGTAAACTTGGGGTTGGGAAACAGCAGTTGTGAAAATTCATAACCTCAGTCTCCAAGTCATCTTCCTGCACTCTCAAGTAGACAGAGGCAATAGAAATCTTCTTACCAAATCTTCATTCACACAGCTTGTCCAAGCTTTAAAGATGATTTCCTAATAATAAGCAGAAAAATCAAAGTGCAGGAGGAACCATAGTAATGACAGCAGTAATCGCTCTTCCATTCTGCACATGACGTTATAGTTTTGGCAGTCCTTGTAGCCCTTGTTTTTCATAGAGATTGATACACACTGTCATCCTGGACCTCCATTGGCTGATTCTTCCCTGTCCCTATCTGATATATTGATCATAAGCCTAATGGGTGGTCAACAGCAAATTTGATGGGAGATTTTCTATGCTGTACTCTCCAGTGAGTACTCACTATGTGCCTAGCAATTACAAAATCTCATTCCATTACACTACTAATTTACAGGGACTGAAATTATAAACAAGGTGATTACTGAATGTAATTTATGGCCCATGTAATTATATAGCTGTCAAAGCAATGGATGCAGTTCAATTGGTTTCTGGGTTTGGTGGGTTTTTGCTTTGTGTTGATTTTAACAGACTAGGTCTGCACTGTTTTCCTGGTCTACTGAGTTTAATTGTCCACAGTTGAAAATATTTTTTTCCACTTCAAGATCACCACCATTCAATCTAAAGACATAGTTGCAGCCAGTTATAAATAACTGCAGAACTGATGGGCAAATTTGCCTATTGGTCTTGAAACCCCCTCAGGTAACTGAAAAGAAGTTTTTCTTTTTTTTGCCTACTCATCAATGAAGAAGAGAACTTCAATTCCCTGAAAAATATCTAGGATGCCACAGTAGTAATTTTTTTTTTTTACGTACTTGTCATAACTGTTGCTTTTATAAAAGATACCTTGTCTACAAGCTGGTAGGAAATATGGTTGTATATAATGCAAAGAGTAAATCAGAATGAAAAAGCTGAACATCTGCTTTAGATAGTATTATTGATAGCATATGCATAATTTCATGATAAATTATGCAAAAAATTTGTGGAGACTCACATAGAATTGCTTTTTCACAAGCATTTAACTAGTAGAGAAAGGTCATAATAGAACTGCATCTCTTCTGTGTGAAAACTCCCAAGTATACCAAGTGATGGTATATAAATTATATTAACTTGTGCTATCTACAAGCAAAGGATCAATTGTCATCTGTTTAATAACCAATCAAATAATTTTGTTTAAAGTCAGTGGGGAATTGCCAAAGTATTATTTAATTTTTCATCTCTAAATTAGACTATTAATATAATTTATTTATGAGAAGCCATCCATTAGTGTTTATCCTCACAGTTTAATTAACCTGAAGGGTTTTAACCGGATAGTGGAGCAACTTCTCCAGTTCTCCATGATCCCTCTTTGGAATTGGCCTAAAGGCCTCACCCACTAGGCCAAACATGCCATCATTAACCCTGGTTTCTCTGTGTGGCGGGGCAGTAGATTTACTGTGTCTGAGCCACAGGGTTGTGATGGTGAGACACTCCTGGGGGTAGTTCGTCAGGCAGTGTGGACAAGGAGAGCTGGCAGGTAGGCCTTACGTCTCTCTGATCTTCAATTTTCCTCTCTTCAGATCCCATCTGCCAAGAGGAAAAAAAAAAAGGCAAAAATCTGACCGTGTCCCCATGTGCCTGTGGCACACCTTGCTGCAAGTCTTCTGCTGACTGTGCAGAAGCAGATAATTAGCAAACACTTCTTCCAGAGCTGAATGGCTAGTTAATAATACAAATGTAAGAGAAGAAAATTATTCTTTTGCTTTTATAAATATAGCTGGTTCTTACCAATGCCTGTTTTATTAGCTGAGCTGATTTTTTGCTTCTGTTTTTAGGCTTGGGAACAACCAAGTTATAAAAAGATTTGGATACTACCTTCTGCTTCAAATAACAATATAAAAAGTGTGCATCATTAGTAATTAAGTAATTAGATAAGTTTTTGTCAGCACAGATAAGTATAATTTAATTCTACTGACCACATTCCTGTGGCTTTACTGCAGAAGACTATTTAGCCTTTTCATGCAGAGAAGAAACTGATGTCTAAGGCACTTTGTGATTTAGAAAGGTTACATTTATGCTCTTCATCAGACTACATTAACAAGTTTAATTTTCTGAAAGGAATTTTCAAGGACAAAGCCATGTTTGCTCTAACAATCTTTGCCTCTATTATGGTCTTTAATTAATTTTTCTTCTTATTTATGACATCAATATGGTGGTAGGGTATATATTTTCCTTCTAAGATGAAAAAATAAAAATTTTGGTGACTGTGCTCATGCATGTGCAATGTTTCAGAGCTTTCAGTCTAGTGTAGACTACTGATGAAGGTGGATGAATTTTGCAACACTGCTGTTCAGTGCACTAGCACCTGGTGTCCATCCATGCAAGCATAAGTAACTCTTATTTGGGAGGCAAAAGTTCATCTTGGTTCCATTAGCACAGCATTTCTCTGAAGTTCTTCTAGCATGTCGGTAATGCAAGGCTAGTTTAACTTCAGGCTAATTGTCAGTGATTGAGCCATATGCCATATGTCACAGGAGGAAACAAGAATGTTTGTTACCCTTTCACAAAGAAGCTTGTGGCATTGCCTTATACACTTTTTTTGTTTGTTTGTTCACCTGATACTTAGTAATACTATGTTGAATCAATTTTGGGTACCATGCTTGCGAAAGTTTCAAAAAATAAATCAAGATTTCACCAAAAATTGTTATTGGCCACCACCTTGTGAAACTTCTATGTTCCTTTCTGAGTACCCTTGTAGACTTCCATCCCTACCAGTGTGCTCCAGATGCATTTAACCATCTTATTAGACTTTTTTTTTTTTTAATTGTGATTTATTCAACTGGTTTGGGCTGTTGTTAAACCTGGAATAATTCTGCCATCTTCTGAGCTTTATCCATGAGGTGTGCAATATCAGTTCACGTACTGACCCTGGAGGACAATGATAGCATACATTGTAAACCCGATTACCAGTGTAGAATTAAGAAGGTAAGTCTGTTCTTTAAAGAAAAACAACACATCAAACACAAAACCTCAGCATAGGTAGGCAGGTGAAGCCTCTTTAGAGCTTGCAGCTTGTTTACAGCATGTGTCACTGTTTAGGCTAAATGACCTTGATTCAGCTATCAAGACTGACACAGTGTTTGCTTATTAACATCCCACCTCTGAGCTAATCTGTCTTACCTTCCATCCTACCTGCTTAGAGGACATTAAATACTGACTTAAGGAAATGCTGTAGTGTGGAGTTTTAAAATTAGATTCTGAAATAATCAACCTTTTAAGTAAACACTTTCTATTGTACTTATCTTCCCTGCCTTCCTCCTGTAGGAGCAAGATCGCACTCCAATTTTCATGTCTTATTCCCCTTTCTCCCTCAGCCCCATTTTCCTAACATTAATGCTAGCTACTAGTGACTGAAATTTTAGTGAGAAAGGCCTTTTGATGTGTTGCCTTATCTGATGAGAAAGATGGCAGAAGGTTAAACCAAACAGAGGAGTCTGCTTAGACTGTTCTGCCAGACAGCTGCACTATAAAGGAGCAATGTGTTAAGTGTTTTGTGTATGGAGTTATATTTGCACCATCATTTGAACACCAATGACCAAATCTTAGGCTGTCAGCAGTGCTTTATGCCCCGGTTTTCAACAACAAAATGTGAGGGTCATCAGGCACAGCAAAGAGCTGAACTGGTATTTCAATGGTCTAGACATGGAAGAAATGTATGAAATGGAGTTAGATGGTGTTACCGTGAAAACAGTTCCTTAAATGCTTGGTAGGAACTGTGAGGATTACATTGCTTATTTTTTGTTTAATTCCTTTGACAGTATTCTAACTCATTTGACTGCAGACTGTCTGCATCTCATTCTGCAGTCTGTTAGACAGGATCTCTTATTTCAGTATGACTGTCTACTTTTCAAAATATTTCAGATTCAAATCTGTTAATCATGTGAGTAATCCCCTTATCTGGATGAATGAAGGACACTTAATGTGGGTAAGAACAAAAAATAGTTACAGCTTTTCTCTAGATGTTGTAACAGAAAATCTTCTGGAATGATCATTTAGCAGAACACAAAATGATAGAGTTTATTCCTTTAGTAAAAACAAGAGTATGTAAAACTGGAACATGGTGGGTGGATTCTCAGTAGGAATACCTAGAGTATAATAACATAGAGTCAAAAGCCATGCCCTTAGCTTGGCACAGAAGTATGATGAAGAGTAGGTACTGCAGGATTCCTGAGATGCATTTTATCAGAAAGCGAAGAAGAAATGTTTATAGCTTTTCTTATTCTTAGCTCCACCCTTCTCCCCCAAATTTAATTAGGTAACATCTTCAAGCACATGGAATTTACTTGTCTTTTTGTTGCCTGCGAATTACTATTTTATGGATGTTTAGAAAATAGAGATTGTCCTTACAGCAAAAGCTGATAAAGAGCAAGTGGCATGACAATATAATGATGCAGTATATCTTTGTGCATCAGCCATCTGATTTAATTATCATGTTATAATGGATTTTGTATTAGTGAAGCTTCAGGAGCACAGTGACATGGCATAAGTGCCTGGTTCTTTATATACAGATCACAATATATGGACAGCAGCAAGCACATCTGTCTGTCCTCCTGAGCTGTGTCATTCTTGGTAGACATTCATGCATGTAGACTTCTGTGTATCAGTTGTGGTTTTTGTTGTTTTGTTTTTTTTTTTCAGGATATATTGATTTTGCTAAACTAAATCAGATTTTCTCTAGTGCAACAGTAAAATGATGTGCATGATGTTCTCCAGTGAATAAAAATCTCATGCTATCATAGGGAAGAAAAATCAATCACACATGCCTGTTTTCCTTCAATGAAACACAAATTATTTATGTGAAAAATGGCTGAGATAGTCTGTATGTTGGAGTTTAGACCAGCTGATCTTTTAGCTTAAAAATGTTATCACTTATTTGAATATAAAGTTTTTGTTAGGAAAAAATGAATTGTATTAAATAGTTTGTAGCTATATAGTGGGACTGTAAGTTATTGGCTGGCTATGTCACACTCACAGAAACACTGAGAAATAGACCTGTGGGCTTTGAGGGTTTTTTTTAACTTGTTTGGTCATCGATTCAAGGCTATTATCTTGCATGATGATATCTGGAGTTTCACTGCTTGAATATCTAAAAAGCACGTTTGAATTACTTTGGGAAAATTACGAAGACAATTATCAGATTGTAACATAAAGCACCATAATTACACTTTAATGCTTCTTATCGATTGTTGAGCTTTGCACTTTGCCATAGCATGAAACTGAACCTATGTTTTCTTTGCTCACCCAGCAAGTTAATGCTTTAATATCCATTTTACAAAGACAGTTTTTCAAAACTTAGCAACGAGGGACTTTTAAAATGAGGTACTGCTTTGCCCCCAAGTCCCACATACAGGAATCTTATTCTCTCTAGCTTCTAGTTTTGGGAAGTGCCCAGTTACCTCAGTAGTACCTTCTGTTTGCTCTGGTACCTCTAACTCTTTGGTAATGACCAGTGTGAACTCAACGATGTCATCGTCACCTCACTGATATCCTTTCTGCTGCCATATTTTCTATAGTTTCACAGCAAATTGGGCTAATAATTTTTTTTTTTACAGTAATTTGCATGGTGAAAGCTCTTGCATGCGAGTTTGTCTTGTCATGGTTAGTTTATGATCATTTTTGTCTATGAAATGATGAGAAATATGAGAAGAATTCTGTCAGACCCTTCATGACAGGTATAAACAAGAAATCTGAAGATTTGCATTCACACGCCTTCCATTTATGAACTAGTTATTTCCTACCAGCTGTCTCTAGGCCTCAGGAGGCTCATATGACATTTGGATTAAGCTCTGCAATAACAATATTGATTTAAGTGTCTTACTGGTCAAAGAAGCAAAGATGTCCTGTACTGTAAATAATATATCATCACGTTATTAGTACCTTACATCTTAAACTTTTTTGAAGTGAAGTGGATTTGTCTTTCACTTGCATATTAGACATACAGTCTTTTCTTTACCTGAGTTTAGACTGCCAGATGCATTTTTTTCTGTGACATGTTCACCTTTCCTGTGGAGCTAGCTATGAGCATGCTGCCATCTCATGGCAGGCCACAGTTTAATTAGAAATTACAAATGGTACAGGATAAATTAGTATTATTATGTAAATTCGACCTGCAGAAAGATAAGTAAAACAAAATAATAATTCAGTCTGTGTTTTCAAATGAAGAACATTCTCTGATCTCCATGTAACAGATAATGAGACTGTAAGTAGCAAAGCAATTGTGGCTGAACCTACTGCATGTCCTTCTACATGTACAATTTTGTGTGCTTTTTAAAAAATAAAGGACCTTGACTACACAGTATTAATATTAAAGATGTCTGGGATATTACAGCAAATCCCACTGAACATTGCTATCAGCACAATTCACTCCCCAGAAAAATACTTTGCTTTCAATAGTAGATATTAGTATACATGGAAGAGAAAACCATAATTAAATCTATTAAGGTGACTTGTTACAGAACACAAATGTCTGAATACTTGATGGAAAAAGAAAACATTTTGTCTTTCTCTTCTGAGGGTAGATAACACTGTCTTTCAATTCTTGTTTTAGAATTCTCAGCCTGTGAGTCTGTTCAACCATCTGACGCTTCGGTGTTCAGCTGGGATTTGTGTTCTGCACCCAGCTCTGATATCTAGCTGCCATCATCATAGATGCGTTACTTGTTAAAATTGTGGCCCCTTAGAGTCTTCAGTTATCATCAAGGGTATCTTGACAGAGGACCCTAGAGAAAAAACCCTATCCTCATAGTCTGTGTTTTGGTTTTGAGATCTCTATTTCAAGACAGTGGTTTGGCCATATGGTCTTTATGTCACTGTTCAGAAGACTTGAAATGTGGGACATTGCTCAAAAGGGCCATCTGATTCCATATTTTGGAGCCCATGGGTGGGCTAACTGAACTGAGAGCAGCCCTAGAAGTGTCTACCATTTTCCTTGTGGTTTCAGGGTGTGATGGTGCTCTCGAAACTGTGCCAGCTGCACAGGATCTCCTTCCACTTCTTCCATTTCACATTTGTGAGACTTTGATCTCGGAGATGATAAAATAGTGACCAAAAAAATGGCTTCTCTATAGTGTGCACGTGCTAACCAAATAAAGGAGGAAAGGATGACTGTCATTTTACAGTGATTATTTTTATAAATATATGCTGTGATATACTACATATCTTGAGCTTCCACTTGAGATAATGGATGGAGCTATGTAACTAAGTCAAATTACCAACTGAAAAGCCTCCCTAACCTTCTTGTAATTTCAAGTCTTAATGCAATGGCAAGATTATGTTTCTGGGGCAGAAAATAATCTTTTTGTCATCTTCAAGTCAAACATTTTACCCTTCTTATTAATATAAACTCAGCCTTTGATATGTCTGTAGGGAAGTGTGTGTTCTGAAAGGTTGTTTTCAGTTTGTACCTGTTTATTAATACTTGCAACTCCAGGTTGAATAGTTGGATTTGCACCTACCATTCATCTTGCAGCACGGAATCACTGTGCTCTTTCATTCTGCACTTTCATCTGTGGTTTTAGTGCTTCTGGCAAAGTGAGCATGTAGGAGCAGCATAAATTTATTCATATTATATTGGCAGATGAGGACCTAGTGTGCCCTTTCTGATGAATATTGTGGATAGAAGAAGGATTCTGATGCTGTACTCCGAGGTAGTCTCTAGAAATGTCTAGGTCTCTGTTGCTTCATTTCTAAAATAAGGAAGTATGGTTCATTTTTTGCTTGTGATGAGTGGAAAATCTTGCTAACTCCAGCTTATAAAATGACCTTAGCTTGGCCATTCAGTGAATAAATTGGAAGAACTTCTAGTCTCACCATTCACATACCTGTACAGTTACTTCTGCATTATTTTAGTGTGGAGAGAAGTTGAAAAGGTAATTTGGTATAATTTCTTCTCATCCATCTCCATGTTCTGAGAATTTCAGGTCTTTTACAACAGCAAATAGAAGAGCATGGCACTCCCTATAGATTTTTCTGAGCTGAATCCTTTTGCTGAGATCCTAGAGAGTGCTGTCAGGCTAAGATCACATTAAAGAATGCAATCCGTGAAATAAATTTTAAACCCCTCTGAACTTTGACAACTTATGTCTAAAAGGCATGGGGTTTTTTTACCTAAAGACCAACTCTGTCAAAATCCAAGACTGACACCTACTAATAAAAGACTGGTGGGAATTGGGTATTATTTTCTTTTTTAAGAAAATCCATCCATTCAATTGGATTACAACCAGTGATACTACCCAAAGCAAAAGGTATCACAAATGCTGCCTACCATGTAAGCCTTGTTAGTACCAAGTGGGGAGAGTTTTCTCCTAGTATGCTTGCAATAAAAGTACCATACTGGAAACTAACTTGCTCAAAATGAAAAGGATAGGATACAGCCCTGAAAATATGCAAATTAGTCCTATGTGTTGGATATCCAGAGTTGTTTTCATTACTAGTTTATTTGTTTGATTTTTCTCTGAAATTTAGGTCATTGTAGTTGTCAAGTAACTCTTCTGGACAAACTCAGAGAGAACAACAATGTTATTTAAAATAAGAATGAATAAGCTAAACACTGAAGACCTTTTTTGACCTTTTTTGGCTTATGTAGAAGCCTGGTGACATGCCATCTGTAAGTCTAGAATTGACTGATACATTTTCTCTCCTTAAATTTATGGTCTCCTTTTGTTCAGCATAGCATTCTTCCTTCTCTTCATGCTCCTGTTTTATTGTCAATCTGGTATAGGTTGCTATGTAGATGTTATAAATACTCTTTACCCTCCCCTTTCTCACACGGAACCTCAGTTTTAAGGCTTTGTTTTCATCACTTGACACCTAACTGTCCCCTGCACATTCGAGTGTTGTACTAAACATATATCAGAAATTGTATTTTCTGTATGCACGTTAGTATCAATCACTTCTAATTCTCCTAAGAGGTCACAAAAGCATCATTTTATAGAGTGGACTTGGTATAGAAAGTAATTCTTCTAAATAGATTTTCCTTACCACAGTCTTCCTTTTATCAGTTTTCTGGGATCATGCTGTCACAGTCATTCAATTATAAATATTCTTGCAACTTTCTTTTACTTAGTCTCTTTGTAATTTTTATAACAAGAATTATGAGAGGTTTTTCATTATAGCTGAGGAGAGGAGAAAGCATTGTGGGAGGTGGTGTTGTCCCCCAGGATGCTGCAGTATGAATAAAAGATTTAGATGCATTTCCATATGATATTGTTTCCATATGATACCTTGTCGTTTTGTTAGATATTTAAAGAAAAGCTGTTCTGATTCTGATCTCCTGAATGAAGATGGTGGCATTTCCCAGGTCAGTTTTAGGGCTGAAGAACAGGAACCCTTGTCTTACTGTGGCAGTTTTTGGCTCTGCAGTTATCTGTTGCTCCTGAGGCCGTGGCCTGCCATTGTAATTGTGCATCAGAAGCCAAAGGTTAGAGATTTCAAAAGCTTTGTGGAATTTATTACCTCATGGATATCCACAGTGATTCAACAGGCATTAGGAGGACCTGTACATCAATCCTTTTAATGGATGCCAGTTCTTTCTCTAAACTTCAGTTTAGCCCAAATGGAAAAAAAAAGAAAAAAAAGGCTAAATTAGTACTGTTAGTTTGTTTTTTTAATACAAAGACATTCTAGAACTAGATTACCTTGCATGTGGATCATTATTCTTGTAGGACAGATTTATTTATTTTTTTCTCTTAAGATTTTCTTTTAACAACTGTCTTCAGAGGAATATTCCAGATGGCAGGAATGGTACAGTGACAGCAGAACAGAGCACACCAGGACCAGTCTTTACACCAAGCCCTCTGTTTTTTCTTGCACCTGACACCCTTTTGCTGTTGAGTTGTACATAATATGCTATCTCATAACCGTTCACCTCAGATCATGTATATAATTCTTAGTCTCTTGTTTTAAAGGTGACTTTAAGAATTCCATTGTAGTAAAGGTGCTTAGCACCTCTGAAAGTTGGAACCATTGTTCTATGGAAAAGTGGTATAACAAATCAAAAAATAAACCAACAGGAAGGCAGATGTAACTTCTCTCTACAGCATTTTTATAAGGAATGTAATTTGTCCTATTACAACTTAAGGCTTTTAAGAGTTCTGAAGCTGAACATAACACTTGAAAGAATTGGATAAATGGTGTCATTATTATAACCCTGACACTTTCAGATCCTCTGTATGAGAAAGACTATACAGAAATAAATGGAACACAATTCAGTTTATACTTTTCCACTATAAGGGGACTGTTTTGTCCTGCTTAGAAAATGGATGTGTTATGGAATTACTAAAATGAATGCAGGCCAAGATGAGGGGTATAATCTGTTTTAAAAATGTGGAAAACCTGAGAAATTGTTTTAAATGTTGTTTTTATCCACAAGACTGATTCGTACTACTTTCTAAAAATGTGTGGTTTGTTTTGCGAGTGATTGTTCTGATCTCCACTCAGAAGCCTGGAAAGAGTTTTCTAGAGATAAGCAATCATCTAGCCCATGACCAAACTCTTACTATCACAGTAGTGATTTCAACTGAGATATTAATCCAAAGTCTCCAGGTTCTTCTCTTTTCTGCTGACCTTGTTTGGATTTTATTTTAATGTTCTGAGGGCTCGTTTGTGTGTTCTTGAGCGTGAACCATGCCACAAGATACTGAAGTGCGTTGTAGATGAAAATCACCTTCCCTAAATAGAGGAAGAAAAGATATCAGGAGATGAGAGGAATTTTTAAAATCTATGAAGTATCAGATAATAGACTTGGGAAGCTACAAAAACAGAAGGTGAGAGGTTCTGAGTAATCCTCCACCACCTTCCTTGTTTCTAATGCTGTTGTGTTCCTCTACCAAACGTGTTTCAAAAGCTGTTGAAGCCTTACAAAGACAGTCCAGTAGGGTTTGGTCAGGCCATTGCTAGGTACCAGGGTGTAGAAGGGACTGCAGAACAACTTCTAGGTGTGCTGACATCAAGGCAAATAATGTCTTGATTATTTTTCCAGTCTTGCAGGTTGTAATTCTATAATATTCATAAACTGAGTTTGTATGTTCATGTCAAGCTAATGGCATCAGGAAAGACTTTAATATCATTTGCCAGCTGTATGCAAATACTTCCACTGACTTCAGCAATATCACTGAGTGAATAGGAAGTACAAAATATTACCTCTAATCTCACCTACCTCTTGCATTTCCTGCAAACGTTTACAGAGAAAACAAGATCACCCAAGGCCAACTTACAGCTGAATGTAACAGTGAAAGGAGAGGAGATGGCTAATAATTCACACATACTTGAAATATTCAAATTCAGTCCCTGCCCCCTGCAATATCTATCACACAAACTATTCTTTTCCTGGAGCTCTACATATTGAGAGGGGCTCAGGCTAGTTGCTTTCAGCAGCTTGCCTCTTTACTGTGACACTGTCTAATTCTGTTAGTACCTGCTTGCATTTGTTGGAGTGTCTTCTAGCAATCCTTACGTTTTCAATGTCTCCAAACACCTTTGTTTTTGTTAAATGTATTGAAAGAAATAACCAATCCCTTTACTTTGTTCTCCTTGTTGAATTGTCCAGATAACTTCCTAAAGAGTGAAAAATTAAACTTCCTCACTTGTGGTGGACTAGTGAGCCAAGTTCTGGTTGTTAATAAAATTATTTGTGTGGCTGTAGCTTGAACAAGATAATCAAATGGATAAACCTTCAGAGACTCAATGAAATTTTCACTTAGTATCCAATTTACTATAAAGCGTTTGCCCTCCAAGTATTCACCTTTTCAGTATTTATTCATTATTGCTGTGAGCTTTCTCAGCTTCACTCTGCATTATCTTTGAAAATCTGACAAGTCAGTGCCATTCTTTTAAGGCTCTGAAGTCTTCAACTGATTTAAACCAGGCCCTTCTGTTTTAATCCAGTTTTTTTCTGCAAGCATGATGAGCTGGCAGTTTTTCTTCTCTTTTACCTTTAAAGGAAAAAATGCTGAGATACATGTATTGGGAATCAGTTATTCACCAACTTTTGCTGATGATGCAATTTACCAATTGCCTACAATTAGTCCTAAATTTTCTCTTTCCCCTGACACTACTGTCCTGTAAATTTTAATCATAAATTCTGAATAAACACTGCTAAAATCCTCTTGATAATAAGCAGGATTAATAGCAGCAAAACCCAAATTACTGTTTTGTGCTTTATAAATTAACACAAAGGTGAAAGATAGCATAAAAGTGCTTATTTGTAAACTGGGGCTGACTCTCCAGTACTTTACAACTTATCTTGCCATTTACACTTGTATAGTGCTATAATGTAAAACAAATGGTGTATATGTCAGTAGTACAAAATGTGAATTAATATTAGGACCCCCATGCTTGCAAATGTTTAATGGGGAGCAACCCTAATTACAACGAGCTTACAACTTGAATATCAAGCATTGAACTTGTAAGTAGAGATATAAAGACTTCATCAAAGCCACATGTCACATCACTAACAAACTTGGAGGGAAAAGTCTTTTCTCCTGCTGCTCACTGTAACAGGCATGGGAGCTTAAGGCACAAAACTAAATCCTCTTTGTGCTTTTGGTGTGTATGGTCACATTGGACATGAAGCTTTAAAATTTCTAGAGTAAAGATAGACAGCTTCATAGAAGCTATTTTTGAGGTATCTTTTTACAACACTATCCAATTGAGCTGTAGTCGGTCAATCTTCACTATCCATTTCATACCATCTTAACAGAGGCCTCAGACTTTCAATTCACTGAGAAGTTATTTCAGGCATTCTTTAGTCAGAACATTAAGTGCCCTCATTCCATCCAGAAAAGAATGTAGAAAGGTCTTTTTATCTGATATTCCGAAGTCAAACTCTTCCTCCAAAATACTTCTCCTCCCCAACTCCTTTTTCATTTGTAATGAATGCAACATTATTATAAGTAAGATTTGGAACATTAACATTAATAACATTATAAGTAAGATTTGGAAGTTTTTTTCTATTAGACCTTGTGGTCAGAAACTTTGCAATTGCTACTCCTAAGGATAGTAGTGCACTTTTCTCAATTCAAAATTTACAAAGAACTATGGAGTCTCTCTCCTATATACTATTATATTTACTTTTTTTAATACAGTCATTAATAATACTATGAGTTCATGATCCATATGAAGTATTCCCTGGGGTCTCAGTATTTCAGTAGGAATTCCACTTGTATGAAAAAGTTATCCTAGTTACTGTTTAGAATCATTTTGAAGGGGCTGGTGAAGAGAATTTTGTCTGCTGACAGTTTTGTGCTTCTGATCTGAATGTAACCACTGCATGAATGAGCTAAGAATTGCTATTGCGTTTGAAATAATATGGGAATTATATTTAGTGTCTCCTTAAGCACATTTTTTCCCTGAAATGGAAGGTTGAGTACTAGATTAAGATAATTCTTCATATCTTAAAGGAAGCATTGCATTCTCTGGTCTCTGTGGTTATTAACTACAAAACAATAGCATGAAGGACTGCCTGTTTCATATTGAAGCATATTGACACAACATGTCACACCAAGAATGGTTTCTTCTTCCTAAACATGACTCTAAGGGCTTGTCAGTACTGAAAATGGTTCTTGAATAGCTATTCTAAAATAAGTATGAAGTCTTAACTTGCTGTTTGAAGACTGATTCTCCAGAAAGTGTTTTTCTTTTAGGGAGACTGCATAATTCCTTCCTAAAATCATTCCCTGCAACAGGTTTCCAAACAATGGATTCTGGCCTGTGGGCTCTCTGTATGAGGCAGTGTTGCAAGCAGAGAACTTGCTGGATTGGGACTGTTATGTCAAACTTCCTTCCTCTCACCTTTCAGAGTAATTCTGAAAACTCACTTACTGCACAGAGCATGCTGGTTGAAAAGACCATCCCATGCTGTGTGCTTTCCCTCTTTGTAATCTGCTTCACTGTATTGAAACAGCTTGCATCCTCCAATTACAAACCCTTCTGGGGTAGGGACATTTTTTTGTTACTTGTTTTGCTCAGCTTGCCTACCCTAGTGTTCCTTGTTCACCTCTTTTGGAACACAGTGTATGGTACACCAAAATAGTATTATGCTAAAAGAACTTGGAAATTTGAACAAGTAGATGAAGAACTTTGGTTTTCTCATTTCCTTACATTCTGACTTGTGAAGTAATATGCAGAATATCCAAGAGTGTCTGTTCAATGGGAAGACCTCAACTATGGCTCTGCCATGAGTTCAGAGTTGTCTTGCATTGCCTTGGGTGGAGCTGACATACTGATTGCACATGATAATACTAACATGGCATCTGTCATCTTGGGCAGTGTAATGGTTAACATCCTGGGTGGCAGATTTCAGCCTTACCCTTCCTGTTGAGAAGAACTCACAGTCATTTGGTATTTACCATTGTACACACTCACTTATGTTGTAGTTTGTTGCCCTAAGAATGTATGGTATATGTTTCATTACCTTATAGGAACTTGGGTCATCACTTTGTCTAGAGAGGATGTGTTGCTACACCACTTCTGATCTGACTCTTGTGTAGCTTCTTTAATGTGTATTTTTTTTTTTGTTTCCATGCAAAGGAATTGCATGATGACTGTAGAAATAGCCTGGATCTTTTGCTTATTAAAAAACTCAATAGCATACAGGATATTTTTCTACACAAGAAATATCCTCAGATCTGAATTGCACCCTTTGGTATATGAATTTAGGCTAAGGGATCACTTCTAGACTTGTGTGACACACTTTAAGTGAACGGCTTTAGCTTCAGCTGATGCTGGGTAAGATCTTTTCTATTTTTAAATATTGGAAATAAAGTTGGTATGGTTTACATATGGTAATATTTTCAAATATTTAAATCACCGAATTTCTGAAGTGTTAGTATTTCTCTAAATTCATAGACAATGACCTGAAATATTTTTCTGGTGTATAGGAGGTGAGAAGATGTAATTATTATAGCTGATCTCAGAATAGTTTTCCCATTGTCCATTCTCATAAAAAATGTGAATTGCTTTTTCCTTTGTCCCGTTTCTCATTCTTTTTCACTTCTTGAATAAACTTTTTTTATTATCTTCTTAAGCTTTTTATCTAATCCTATTCACTGGCTTTACTGTGCCCATTGCCTAGCTTTTTATGATGGCTCTTCCTTTTTCTAAAGTCTATTAATGCAGCACATATGTATATTCTTGCACTTCATTTCATTGTGTTGCCTTTTTTTCTTGCTGTCCTCTTTTTCTTGTCTCCCACTCATTGTGATAAATACCATCTTTGCATTCTGTTTGTGAACCTTAGTCTTCACAAAAGGCAAAGATACCCATTTGACATCACAAAGAGAATGTCAGTGTTTAAACATCAAGGGCTTCATTTTGTAAAGGTTGAGAGTGCTTACAGTCCCCAGCAGCTCCACACTGAAATGCAGGTACTCACTTCTACAAATTTGGTCTTATTTTCCTTCTTTCTATTTGATAATAAACTGATAATAAATGCAGGACTTTGCCAAATAAACATATTAATAATTTAGCCATTGTAAAAATCTTCCAAAGTTGAAAATACTAAATTCAATATATAGATAAAATCTTGCCTCCTTCTTGGACTAAATTGTCTCTGGGTCAAGAACTAGTCCTAAAGAAAAAACACATAAATGCCACCATTAATTTTGAAATGAACAGATATGAACTGTGGATACCATTAGCAAAAGAGTTAGTTTTTCTAGAATTAGTGGTATTTCCTTATGCCAATATATGAAAAGGAGAAAACTCTTTAAATGAAGGAAATACTGTATCTGGTTTTTGTGAATGCTTTTGATGGGAGAGTTGGGGCTCTTCAGCTTGGAGAAAGGGGACCTTATTTTGACCTGAAGGGCACCTACAGGAAGGCGGGGAAGGTCTTTTCAAGAGAGTTTGTAATGATAGGATGAGGAGTAATAGGCTTAAGAGAGGAAAGCATAGATTTGGATTGGATATTAGAAAAAAGTTCTTTAATGTGAAGGTGGTGAATCCCTGGAATGTGCTACCCAGGGAGGTGGTGGAGGCCCCATCACTGGAGTCATTCAAGGTCAGGATTGATGAGGCTCTCAGTGACCTGACCTAGGTGGGGCTGTCCCTGCATGTTTAGGGAGGTTGGACTGGATGACCTCTGAGGGTCCCTTGCACCCTAAGACATTCTATGATTCTCTCATAGGTAGATAAAATTTGTCTAGCATTGAACATAGGGCTGCTATGTGCTTAGAGTGGGCCTTGATTAAAACTCAATCATGTAATGTATTGATGGGAGTCATAATGGCCTAGTCATAGACTTCATTAACACAGCCACAATCCTTTCTAAGGATTATTTTTCTTCTCACTTCTAGTTTAGCAGTTTTGCCTTCTAGTTATTTATTTATTAATCCTGAAAAGTCATGAATTTCTGACATTACTCTGGAAAAACAATTTAGCATATGTGGGACTTCAAGCATGTCATTAGTGCCATTGACTTTGATGGGATAGAAGTGTGTACTTACCAGCCCTGGAGACAAGAGCAGATTATTAGCTGCAATACAGTAATTTCCAGTGTTCCATTCTGACAGGATCCGTAACAAGTCCAAGACTCTGATGAATGTAAATAACATAATAGACATCAGCAGATGTTTGGGCGTTAAAGAGAACAGAGAGATGGGATATTACCATTAAAATGTATTTGCAGCTTTATTCCTGCTGAAATGTTTTTTTGTCTGCAGTGAGTATTTACTGTGGCAATCTTTGCTGTTGAGCTCTGCCAAAAGCCATCCTTCTCCTACCCTTCAGTGCTTGTGTTTTCCTCCCAGACCCATGCTCTTCTTGAGAAAAGCTATTAGTTATATCAGTAATAAGACATCTGATGCATTTTCTTCCTCAGCCACACTTAGGTTATGCTCCCACTCTGCATGTGGGTTTTGCTCACCCAGATGAAGATGCTTTATTTCTGAAAAGGCAGTTATTGTAAATCTGTCCACTGGAGCTTCCCCCCTCCAGCCCCACCCCTTTATGTTACCTGGGTTAATGAAAGATTTGTCTATTTCTAAATTTCTATATGCATTAGCAGTTGTGGTTTTACCTCAGATTCCCTCACTGTCATACACTTCATTAATTCCACATCACATGTTTTCCAGCTTTATTCTAAATTGCTGCATCATTTACTCAGATATATTAAGTTGTCATAGCAGCTTTGCTAAGTATTTGGTCTTTTCATACACTTTGGCAATATATTTCTGATTTTTAAATAAGAGCTTCTTTTTCTCTTGTACTCTCTGTCTCTTTTTTAAATAGATCAGCTTGAGCCACTTGTTTTGATACAAACAGGTATTTTTTCATAGTGATCCATGGGGAGAAGTATCTCATGCTCCATTTTCAGACTACCTAATAGCATTTAGGGTCAGCTAATGAGGTGGGCGCGGGGGGAGAGGAATTACAAGCACTTTGAATTTATAACATTGATTTTCCTTATTGCTCTCATTTACCTGTTTAACTCTAGTTATCTCTAAAGTTATTAAAATGTATTTTTTGCTATTGACAGAAAAGGAATCCTGTAAATGTTTGAGCAAATAGGATTATGTAAAGATTTAAATAGCCATCTTTCAGGGCTTTTTGATTTCCAGTCTTCTTGTTTCAAAAGGTTTTCCATCTGTTAAGCTCTGCTTCAGAAAAACACTTAAGCACATACTTAAATCCATCAGTACAAGGAAGACCCTTAAGCCTGGATTTAACTAGATGCATATTTCTGAATCAAAGCATTAAGCTGTTTTCTCAACATGCAGAAAATTCCATCTTTTTAATCACAGTGCTAGTGTACTTCCTTGCCAGAATGTACTGCCATATATAAATATTTACCGTTGAATGAGCTGTAGGACAGATAGGAAGGTATTTTTTTTTCAGGGAAAATAACAATTTTCAATGTAAATGTAGCCAGATATTTGGTAGTGGCAAGAGGAAGACATACTGCTTAGGGTCTAACCTTATTTCTATTGATTTTTGCAAGGTAATAGGATTAAATGCTCACCATGATCACTTTGGTACTAGAATTAAGATTTATGGTGACACAGAAATCAGTGGGACTGTCCTAGCTCGGGATCTCTGTTGCCAGCCTTTCCATGGTGCCTGTTTAACTCAAGATTTTTCAGTGCTTGGTGCATGGTGATGTTCAGTGTTGTTCTGTGCCAAGTGGTGATTGGTGTTTCACAGGGAGAAAAAAGGAGCTTCATATAATTTGAAATTATTCCCTTAAGTATATTGCTACAGAAAATCTCAGCAAATAACAACCAAAAATACCTAACCAGACAGATTTTTTTTGTAAAAGATTTCTCATGTTCAGTTTCCAGTAACGAGGTCCATGCAGGATTGGGCTCAGTAACAAGGATAACCCTGTGAAATGTGGCCTGTCAGGACCAGGGAGCCACTAACTGTGTGTAGCTCCCAGCACTGCCCATGAGAGCTGCAGCCAGGCCTTCAACATTTCACTGGCCTCCAAAAGGCTTAATTAGGGCAAATGCTTTCTTAGAAACAAGAGCTAAAGGTTTAATTGGTTATGGATTTATTCAGTGATGTTATTTCTCAGCTCTCTGTACCTCAGAGCATCTGTGGGCAGGTGGCCCTGAGAAGGCCCGGAGGAGCTCTGTGTTACCCACTCCACAGCTGCCTAAGTCCAAAGAACTTTTTTAGGGGAATCTGCTATGATTTTTGTGTTGATTGGAACCTTTTGTGCCAGAGTATGGGAATGAGAATCAAGTACATCACAATCTGTAAATATCCTCTTATATAGAAATCCTGATCCTGGACAAGCTTTTATCATCTCTTGAAAGTTGAGAAAAAAATGAAATCTTAAGAGAAATATTCTGCTATTGAAAAAAAGCAAGCATACCCCTCCTATTTCTTGGAGTTCTGGTGTGCAGCACCCTAGATGTATTTGGAACCAGAAGCAGACTGTGAACAGTTTGTTTGTGATTTTGATATTATAACAGGATTAGTGGGAACTAGGAGCTGCTGTACCCACAGTTGTAGCTGTGACAACCCAGCCAATTTTAGATAGCAATTCTCCCCAGCCATCCAGCAAGTTACTCGTATCACAGATCAACCTGCCTGATGCTGAGACTCCTTGGAAGGTACCTGTCAGCATTGGGCTATGAATCATTCCGAGCATCTCCTTGCCCCTTTACTCTTGGAAGTATGCAATGTCTGCCTTGGTCTGGGGCAGGTTTAGTTGTGCAGTTTATGGGATTGGGAATTTTGCCTGTTCAGTGTAATGAGAAACAATCTTAGTGTAGTTGTTCCTGTTTTATTCCTTGTTATAGCTCTTACCCAAATGAAAATTAACACATTAAATGGTGTTTCCAGGTGTATTTTACCAAATATCATCACATGGGAGACAAAAGAAAAGGTGGAGGAGAAATAGAAAGTTAAATTTTTTTTTTCCTTTTTTTCTTTTTTTCCTTTTAAACAAACTGTGTAATTAGCTTAATAAATTACTGGGAGGGTAAAATGACCCAATTATTTGTATTTGAAAGTAATTTTTGAAATGACAGTTTATTCACAAAAGACTGATATCTTTTAAATGCTTTCCTGTAAAACATATTTTCCTGTGACACCTTATAAATATTAGAACAAAGGGTTTTGCTGAACAAACAGATCTGAAACCACAGAAATACACAACAATTCATTTCTTGTATCAGTCATTCAATACATTATTAACTTCCTTGTGAACAGGAGGTGCATTACGATGTCTGTGCCCTAGAAGCAAAAATCAAAATATTCCCAAAGCGGCAGAGAATGTATTTTCAGATACTTGCATTGCATCTATTTGCAAGGTGTCTAAATGCAGAAATCTGTATCTATATTCAAATCTAGAAATAGATCCAACAATACACCTTATTAAGATTTCCTCTGAGGTTACTATCAGCTTGTATTATGGCTACCAACTTTAATGAGTGTTTGCAGTGCAGGTGGAAGAGGAGTCATCACAAAGACCCACTTTAGGCGGGGAACATGCCCTGGAACATCAGGGCAGTAATGCTTTTATTTTTTCCTTATGAAAAGGAAAAATTGTTTCTAATAATCCAACATATACTCAAATCCTTTTATTTTTTAAATGGAGCATGGAGCTCAAAAAACATCTGTGTTGGCATTTAATGACGCAATTAATTCCTCCTTGTACTTTTATAGGTTTAATTAGCATCTAAACAACTTTTTTTTTTTCCTGTTGCAGCCTTAAGCTCAGCTTATATAGAACCATTTATATCTTTGCATTTCAGTCTGTTAGAAGCTCATGGCACAGCAGTTGTTCTTATGGAGGTCAGCAATGGTAATATGTTGTTGGTATGGACTTTTTCCACTATTTGCATTTTGACAGTTACTGTGTGTTGTATTTATGCTGACAGGTCCTGTCAGCATCCACAGATATTAAATGACTTGTGTTGTTATTCTGCCTGTGCTTCGTTGGCATAGGTTTGACAGTCATGGGGACCTGCATAAGTAAAGCAAAGTTACTTACATTAGTACAAAATAAGCACAGAATGCATGTAGGGCCATGTAAATTGGGTAACCTTGCTCTTGTTCTGTGTCAGTGGAAAAACTATGCAAAGTAAAATGAATGAAAGTCAGTTTTGTAATGTGCAGAGCATTTGAAATTATATTGGTTGGTGTTAATGTGTGATAGAGCTCAGCCAAAGGTGAACTATCAGTGAGGCTCTATAGTGAAGTGGGTGAAGAAATGATCTTAGTTGAAAGTGAGGCTATTCAGAAAATTGGGTGATCTGATCTCTTGTTAAAATCTGTATATGACTAACTAATAAGTTCTACTTGAAGTGATCATCAATAATTATGCTAGATGTGAATTTTTCTACTCTTCAGTTATAAGATGCCACAGTTTCTTGCACGATACCATGTTTAATTACAGACAAGTTAATTACTCCCCAGTCATGATTTACTGTGGGTACTATCTGCCGTTTCCACTTGATTGCTGCCACATCTTGGAATGACATTGAAAAATTATGTTCCCAGTTGGATATGAAAGAGAAATCCAGTTTAGAATGTGAAACAGAGCAGCAAACCTTGATAAACTCCAGAATGGAAAGGCTGGAGAAAGTTTTTCAGTCTCCATCCTCCCTCCATTAGTGTGGGCAATTTAAACTGCACTAATTATCAAAACCATGAGTTCAGAAAAGCACATTAATATTTGTCCACCCCCTGACCCTGTTTGTCTGGTATCAAACTGCTGCATCTTGTCATAAATTATGAATTCTCTCAGACCCTGAAATACTGTCTGCACTTCTATCAATTAATGCAATGCAGAATAGGTCTTTTTATTCCTGCTACTGGTATCTATAGTTTCAAACTGCTGCATCATGTCACAGTGGCTTTTGTAGCTAAATCTGGTGTAAATCTATTGTAACTTAGATCCTTTCATTTGTAGATTCCATTTTTCTGTTGCTAATTAGATATTATCCTTGAGTAATATTTTGGTGTTGAATGGAGGAATTCTCATCCCTTGCCCCTAGTAGGGCAACTTTAGGAGTTTGCAGACTGGCAAGGTCTGCTAGTGTCTGGCTGCAGTTCAGTCTCTCATGCAGAGCCACTTAGTAGCTACTCTTGGGTCTCTTCTACCATAACCAGAATCCCAGCTTTAGATTTCCTTACCTACATAAGAAAGCAGATAACTGCTCTCAGTAAAGCAAGGAACCAATGTGTATGCTGTGATGTGACTTACAATGGCTAACTGTGGAGTGTGTGTCTGTGGTCAGTTGTTTTTGCTGAAATTCCACCAGTGCTCGATTCTTATGCCTAGTACTGCACTTTTTTACCTGTTTCAGCATCTCTTGAGATTCTTGCTTACTCTGGTCTCTTCCTTGTTTTCATGCTGCAGATTTGGGCTTGATTTTCCCATGCAAGGGATCAGAGTTCTAATCAGTCTATGTTAGAGCAAAACCTTGGAAATGTGAGTAGACATGGTTTTCTTTTGTCATCAATATTTTGCAATTCCAAGAGATTTGACCAATAAGACTTTTTGGATACCAGTCTGTTCTACTTATTCTTTTCTCACTGGGTTTCTTGAGAATTATTTTGAAAATGTATTAATAAGAACATCTGTTGCAGACATCACTGATGGTTACAATGACAAAAATGTGTCATAAAAAATAAAGCGGAATGCTTACTTCACCTTGCGATTCACAAGGACATTTATTCACACATTCCCTCTTCTAAAACAGGCTATGAATTTCATTTTCCAAATTTGTTCTCACTGCGCACAAGCCTTCATGGAGAAAATGTTTATACAAAGCTTGGAACAATTTGGGCACAATTCATATAAAGAAGGAAGTGGGATCTCGTTAATTACTGCAACAATGAAGTCAATTAGAGAAGTGCATCTTGTTAGGTATCTGCTAAGATTCTACTTAATGGCCCATTACTTGTAAGCAAGCACTCTGACATCATTTATAGTGCTATATAAAATAGTAAATGGAGAAGCATATGGGAGAGCAAACTGTGCTGTTATTAATTTTCCTTTTCTGTTTACTTTTCATACTATTGGTAAAATTAGTTCCTTCTAATATGAAACTGTATTTCATCTGTCCTATCTCGCTAATTCTGACCAGCAAAAGATGATGAGTTCTTTTTTCACTGTGCTTAGCTAAGTATGTAGGGTTTCAAAAGCTTTGTCTGATTGCCTAACGGTGCTCACTCCTTAAATTAACTCCTTGTTCCTTAAATTATTTTATAGTAATTACTGGTGTATTAATTAAATAGAGAAATAAGCATCTGTGAATAGGACCTGCACTGATGTCCTTAAGGACTTTTGTCTCACTCCCTTCCTTGGGGAAGGAGTGTCAGTCATGTAGGTGATGGCTTGTTGGGCTGTTAGCAGTGAGGAAGAGTGGGGGTTTCAATCCTGGGCAGGCACAAGCAGGTCTTTTGATTTGTACAGTGTCAGGCTCTGGTGATTGTTTCCTTGTTTGTTCAGGCAGGGATGAGTAGGCAGAGGGCACTGTCTTGTTTGGTGGTTATGGCTGGTTAATGACTCAGTGGGGTTTTTACAGTTATTAAAACCCTTTTTTCCATTTATCACAGTCTGCCTTAATAATTTTCTATCCAGGCAGGAAGTGTCTCCATCACTCCATTAGATTTTGTTGTGGTGTTTTGCAAATAGCTGACTGGTGGACAGACAGATCCTTCTAGGCAGCAGCCAGCACAGGCAGGTAGAGTGTGGGTCTCCCAGTGAATGAGCCTGTTCATCTATGAAGATACAATGGTGACCTGCAGGGACAAGGGACCAAGGAGACAGTTGACACATGCAAACTTAATTTTCTTGAGATTTACCTCAGATGTATTACCTCATAAGTAACACCTTTGCATTCCAGGGATTAAGAGATGGAGCTTAGTCAACTACCCAGCTATTTGAGCAGTAATTATCCTAAGGAGTTCCATGATTAGGGTATGGTATTCACTACCATTACTGCAAAATAACACAGTACTCTGCCTTGCTTTAAGAAGGGCAGTGATGCTTTAAAATGAATGGCTGCTAACAGGAGTAATCCTATAATCAGGATAATGTTTTATACACAAGACTATTTTTGTGCAATGCTACTACAGTAAATGAGCCTATTCTGATAACATTGAACAAGTACCACAATTTTCCAGGTGGGCAACTTTGATTAGACATTTGTGTTTTTTCTTTGGGAACTTAAAGTTCTGCTAAAGAACATACTGTGCTAAATTCTTTAGTGCATTGACTTTAAAATAAGATAATTCCTTTTTATAAATACTTGTCTTTCCACTTCCAGAAAGATTATTTTAGACTTTTTTTTTGTCCATCACTGCATGGTTATAAATACATAAATACTTAAGTACTCTGTCAAAATACTGCCTTCTCCAGATATATAAACTTGAGAACATTACAAGTTTCTGAGATTTTTCTTGGGTGTAAACATATATGGTTAATGTAATTTTTAATTTGTTTTATTGAATTTAAGTTGTTGGTTTGGTTGGGGTTTTTTTTCTCCAGTTTTGGAGCAAAACCATCTCAGGGACATTACCACATTTTGATCTGAAAGCCATGAGATCTGTGGTTTCTAGTAGTATTTTCTATAACTGTGTTCTGGGTGAAGAAAGCTGGGTTGCTGGATAAGACTATCACACATCTGGAGCAGATACCTCTCTTCCTCTAGTCTAAGCTAGTCGTGTGGTAAGATGGAGCATGCAGGAGCTGTTAGTCCAACTAGTCCAGTGTGTCTACAAACTCAGCCAAGTTCCCACAGGGATTTACATTCAACAGCAGTCACTTGATATTGGCTCAAGTCTGGGAGCTGCAGCTTTTAATATAAATGTAGAAGATTTGTGGTCTGAAGAGCTTATGTTGAAGAGAGTGGCTGCAGGGAACTCAAAGTATTAAGCAGAAAAATACATGTTTTTAAATTAATGTTTGGAAATATATTTCCATTTTCTTCAACAGCCATAATTGCATTTGATAAACCTGCTTTCAGCAGTAAATTCTGGGGATTGAGGATTAGTAGAATCATGCATGTCCACAGACTGACTGAGTAGCAGTCAGATGCAGTGACATCTAAACTCAGGGCTGGGCACCCCCTGCATCATGGCAGCATTTGAACCTGCAGCATCATCTGCTTCCCACAATTCTGCTTTGCACATATTTAGAAGGATAATGTTCTTTCTGGATTTCCTGGATCTCTGGGAATCCATCCCTGCTGCTCTGGGCTCACTTAGCGTGTCAGCATTACATCTTAATATGCATATGTAAAACATGCTTATATGTGCACTATCCGTTTTAATTACAGATATGCTCAAGTTCAGATTCATCACATTAGTTCCCTTCAAAATGTTTTTCTACTCTTTCCTTGTGCATTACAAGTATCATTTTCATGGTTCACTCTATAAGGTTTTGCTTCCCGAATTAGCATCTGAATTTGACATTTTCTCAATAATAAATAGGTACTGCTATGATGAAAGTACCCAGGAAGGCTACATTACATTCTCTGGCAATTTATTTTAAAGACATGTGAAGTGTGTCCTTCTTCCCAGGCAGAGCTGATGCTATTGCATATAGCCTATCTCAGTGCTTTTAAATCCTCAGGGAAATTATCTTTTAAATTACTTAAGGGGAGAAAAAGAAAAAAGGCAGCATGGCTTGACACCGAGGATTAACTGCTCCTACATAAGTTAATTTGGTTTAAAGATGTGATACTTTCTGGATATTGATTTGGATATTTTAGTTTTATAACTCATAAATTATAGGCAAACTTAGCACATTATTAAGATACTTGGCTGGATATTAAAATTTTAGAAGTACTTTTGAAATAATTGCTAAAGCCATAATTGCTCAGGTATTCTTTTTTTGCTCAGGTGTTTTTTAAAATTGCAGAGAGTAATACAGGAGAACTGGGAAATAAATCAATTTCTAGAAAGACCAACATCATTTGTTAAAGGAAACAAGCCCACCTCACAGTTGGGGCACACCATCTGTGACTTTGTTGTCTCTCTCCTTTGTACATGTTGCACTGAGTTTTCTACAACTGCCTCCAAAGAGACATGGGGGTATTTGGCATGTCAAAAGTTGAAATCTGTGGGATATTCAGCTGTGGGAAAATCAAATAAAAAGCTTTCATCTTTTGTAGTATCATTATCAGTAATCCTTGATGGTTTTTTTATTAAAATAAACTTTTTTTTTTTTTTTTTACTTGAAGATTTAACTTGGTGTTCAGTGAAAAGAGTTTGCATTTTCAACAGTTAGAGTTTGGTAATGCATTGCCAAAGTGTCTGTAAGGTAAATGATTTCACTAAAATGGCTCTTGAGAATGTTAGGTAGCTACTGACAAGGGAAAACAAGAATTCTGCTACAAAATGCCCTCATATCTCACATTCAGTACAGAATTTTGCCTGTCAAATCCCTTTTTCTAAAGCAATCAAACGAAAACTACAAAAAAACCTCCAGAACAAACTAGCAACACAACAAAATCTCCCAAAACTGTCAAAAAAACCCCAACTCAGGACCTTCCTTCCCCTCAAGAAACCCTAAACTCATAAGTAAAGTGATCTTCTTCTGTATATAGACAAAGGGTGGCAAAACCTTTGAGAAATGTGACTCTCCAAATGCTGAGAATGATGGCATGTGGAGTTTGGCATCTCCAAGTTGCTGGTGGTGAGCACAGTGGGTTCATTGGCTCAGCTGCGACTCTCCCAGCTGTGAATCTGAACCATCACAGGTTTTGTGACAGGCTGCTGAGGCATCCTGGGTGCTTGGAGGTTCTGCCTGGCTCAGACAAGGCTGTGGGATATGGGCTGTGCTGCCTGGCTGCTAAAGGGTTAGCTGAAAAGGATGCTGCTGTATTGCAGACAACAGCCTGCTGCTGACAAATGGAGTGTCCAGCCAGGACGTGCCTTTCAGGAATGACTGGAGGGAAGGGCTGGGAGCTGGCAGGGAAACCCAGTACTGTGCACCTATGATTTTCTACCTTTGCAAGGATTCTGCTGCTTTTGTAGTCCCTGTGGAAATGAGGTTCAGCTAATTAATGGCAGCAACCCCCATGCTGTGTGGAATGCTTCAAATAAGTGAAGATTTGCAGAATGACTTCTAAGACAAATAGTCCCATTTTTCAGCAGCAACAGAACCTAATAATCTGAGGTGTTCTGTAGTTACTTGTCTGTAGTTGCTTCTTGCTAATATCTTTGTCACGTGTGTTCTAATTCTCCTGCACTGAATAGTGGTACTTAGCTTTATTTTGCAGAAATCCTTTGATCACATTAGATTTGCTTTGTGCTTCAAGAAGGTAGAACTTTTGGTGTTTTTGTGCAGAGGTTTGATGTTTCAGACTGCTGTTCTACTCTTCTTTTTTTTTTTTAATTGTCGTGTGTATAAATTACTGCTGATCTTCTTTCATTTGCAGATTCTTGCCCTGGAGTTATGTAGTCTCCTACTGACTTTTTTTGTTGCTTAGTTTTGAAACACCTGTCACTTTCCCAGGAATTATTTCAATGTCTCAGGCTTTTCTGGCTTCCCTATGGAATTAAAGCAACTTCTTTTTTTTTCTTTTTTTATGAGGATAATTATTTTTCTGTCTCACTGTCATTATATTTCTTTTACTGAAATGAAAGTGCTATTAGAATTCCCTTCAAATAAGTCATAAAGGTTTGCCAGTTTTGGGTGATGTACAGATTATTAATATATAAAATAGTGCTAATTAAATTATTCTTTATACTTCCCTCCTTTAATTCTACAGTATTATGTCAAAGATTCAGAATCTTTTCTAGATGCAGTGACTTTATTTCTGTCACTTTAAAATATGCTACCTTTGTAAGAAGATGATATAAGGAGATCCTGCTCAGTTTTCTGGAATTTGTCAGCTGATACAGTTTTAAGAAGGAAATGTAAACTATAAAATACTCAAATCCACAACTTGGGAAATAATTGTTTTCAACTGTTAAGAAAACTGACAAGTTTTTGCTGCTTAAGTCCAGTTGGTCTATATAGTCTATTGTGAACCTTAACAGAGAAATTAAAAGCTATTAAAATTTTTTAAAGCCCTAGATAGACATCATCTTTTCAGCACAGCACATCCTACACTGGAGCACTTTAAGCAACACCCTGAATTCAAATTCTGAAACCGTTTTTTCAGAAATGGATTTAGTGGAGAGTGAAGGGGAACTTGGAGGCACTTAAACATTTTAGCTCTGTGCTCTGCTTAAATTGCCAGGATTTGGAGTCTTTGGAGTGATGATCCAGGCTCTTCTGTGAAAGAGATTGGAAGATAAAGGAATGGTTGATATTAGACAAGTTGGTCAATGCACAGTTCAACAGAATGCACGAAGCCGATGAACATGGAGTATTTTTTGCTATAGAATCAAATCTAATAGGATTCCGATATTTTAATTAAATTAAGTAAAAATTGGATTCCCCTTGCACTTTAATGATTAAGGCTGCATCAAACAGCATTGATTTGAGACTAGAAATTACATCTTTCACCTTCATTTTATGCTTGTTTTTCTCCCAGCCATAACTCATGATTCCCACCAGGAGATTGGATAAAATAAATTTAAGAAAGAAGTAATATACAGGAATGCTTTTGCTTGAATATTGCTTGTTCATTTTCTCACTGTTTTTTCCTTCAGGACCTTAATCTCAAATTTGCTTATATAACTTCTGATATATCTGAAGCCTTGTGGGTTTTCTGAGTTCCCACCTGTTCAGAACATAGATGATCCTTTTTCACATACCCAGCACTTGAAGTTCTGAGACCTCCCCTGTTCCAGGAGACCATCCCACTTCTTGCATTATTATAATTTTACTTAACTAGTAATTTTACTTCAGACATGAAAGCCTTTTAAAAAAAAAAATGTGCTAAGAAGGACCCCTTCTTCAAACAGAAGTTTGGTTTTGAGTCAGGATTAAAAAAAATAGCCCCACCAAACCCAGAAAAAAAACCAGTGGTTCTGCTTATTAGCTAGATGTTTTCTCTGTGAAAATGGGGAGCTTGTTGAACTTAAACACCAGCTGTACAGATAGGAACATCTTACTTTCACACCAACAATGCTTTGGTAAACCACTACAGCTCTGAATTGCAGTGAAAATTTAATCCATGTAATATGAAGACATAAGTCTGAAGACTAGCTTCATCATGATTGTCCTACGTCTTGACAATTAATTTGAGGTGCATTTGAGTGAAAATAGTACATTTGAGAAATCAGTAGAAAGAGGAAGTGCTATTAAACACTCTAAAGCAACCAGAGGAAATAAATTAATCTGTAGAGAGGCTAAATGTAATAATGCAAGAAGAATCAGGGATCTCTGAACTACCTAAAGAGGGAATTGTGGGAAGGAGGAGATGAATCCAATAGCTACCACACTGGGGGGTGGAGCACTTGACAGAGTCTTCCAGTATATTAATGGAGTCCTTCCAGCCTTGTGTAAGAGAATGAAACATTCAAAAGTAACAGAAGAGCAATACAAATGTGTTACAGTGACACCATTGATAACACTGCCTGTAAAATTCAAATATACTGTGAATGGCTTTAAATTAACAGCTCTTGGAACTGCACCTTGTAAAACTCACTCATATGTGACTTAATTTTATTACATTCCTGTTGCACATACAGTGCTGAAATTATACATGCGAAGAACATTCATAGTGGAAAAAGGAATTATTGTGTGTGTAACACGTAAGATAATTGTGGTTAAGCAATGTAATTATGATAATGATGGTGTTAGAAAGCTGTGGATCAGTTGCTGCCACTGCTTTGCATTTTGTTTAGAGGCTTTTCCATGAAAGCTGTCATCAGCAGAGAGGTTTTCTGGGAAAGGATGTCAAGGGGCAGGGGGAGGGAAAATCAACTAGGTATTGATTATATGCATTTCTTATTAATGCAAGCACACTTCTGTGGAGGTGTGACATATGCTGAGGCTGCAAGAGTAAGTGGCAAAGCAGGTAGACAGTTAACCTCACAAGGAGCAGGACTAATCCTTTAGCAACTGTGGGAATCCCTGTAATGAATAATTATCTAAGGACAATCTCTTAAACCTGATTTAATTAGCATATGACCTGGCCAGTTTCCTTGAGAAAACATTTGGCTATCTACTTTCTAAATAAAAATATGTGCCAAAAAAGTACAGCTAATATTCTTAGTTGGTTAGCAATAATAATTCTGCCCCTGAAGATTTGTCCACTGCTGACCAAAATGCTATGGAAAGATATACATAAGTCTCAATGGTGCCTTCATCAAATGAAGGTTTTCTTCCAAAATACAGACTATAAAAAGTAAATTAGATCAATATCTTGGAAGTCAAAACTGCCTGAGCTATTGAGGTTTTGTTATAAGTTTATTTAATTCATATGCATTTTTTATTTTCCTTTATGTGCCAAAAAATTAGTAAAAGTTACTCCACCTTTTGCTCTGTAGAAAGCAGAGGGAATGCTTTTCTGTAAAGAAACATTTGATAAAAATTTCATATATACTCTCAATAGAATTAAAATTCAAAAATCTATTGCATGTTGTTTCTCTTGAAGTGATTTCAGCAGGGAAGAGGAGTCATTTTCTCTGGGGTTTTGTGGGTTGGGTGTTTTTTGTGTATGTGTGTGAAGGTGGTGCAAAAAAAGCTATGCAGTGGACAGACAGAATTTTAATCTTTCCAGTCATGTGCTCTCAGATGTAAATCTGCCAGGTTGGAAGGCAGTGGAGAGTCAGGCCACTGGGGACTGCAATTCCTGGCTGAGCAGTCAGACCGTGAGGCAGGAATACCTGGTGGTTGGCTCTGCTGGCCACAAGATCTCTAAGGCTCTTGTTAGTTTTTTAAAAGGAGGTAACTTTCTGTCTTCTCAGGGCTCTCCACTGGTAGCTCCAATCTCTCTGTAGCATTTTACTTCCCAAATGGCTAAATTGACTATTGGGGAGATTATTCCCATCATCGCATTATCTGCATCCAGAGTGCATTGATGTAAAAGACAGACTTTCTCAGTAAAGTAGTATGCATACAGATCATCACTTTGGAAAATCCAGAGAACATTAACAGGGCCCATCTTCTGAGATAGCAGGAGATATTTTTTCCCTTTCTCCTTTTTTTGTGGTATAGTTTTTGTCTAACAGCCATAATCTTTATTGCATTGTGGTGTGTAGTGTTAGCCAGAAGTGGCTATCAGGATTGATTAAATGCCTCAGCTACAACATTTAATCAAACTACCTAGCTGTTAGTTGCTGTTTACTATAAAATCATGAGAATATTCCTTAAATGTGATGCAATAAACCAAATAATTCATACATTATTTGTATACAGTATGGTATATCTTTATATCTTCTCTGCCTTTAATGAAGGAAGAGGAGCGTGGACAATGTTGACTGCCCAGGGTAATTCTGTGCTATAATTTTAAAAAGTAGCACTACATAAAAAATATATTTCTTAATTGTGGGAGAGAGAATTATTGTCATGTCTCTACCAGTTAAAATCAAAGATACGTTAGACTAAACCCATGTCATGTTCACCAAGGATTTTTTCAAGGTAGCTTTTTTTGTGGGGTTTTTTGGGGTGTTTTTTTTTGTTTGTTTGTTTTGGGGGTTTTTTTGTGATTTGTTTTTGGGGTTTTTTTCTGTAAAACTGCCAGGAAAAGACTATGGTACCAGAAAATGAAAAACCACTGTTTGTGACTTGGGGTGTACTAGGAAGCCAACTTCCATATTATGATTACATAGGATGATCTTTCAAAGAGAAGCATAAAGTATGACACAGGTGATGCAATGAAGACTATATAGTTAGTAGGTAATTTCTGAAATTAATAATGAAAAAATGAATACAAAGAAAACAGTAATTGAACAAAGGAAGCAACAGTATGAATTGATTAGTGCTAAATTAGCAGTTTTCTGGACTAGCAATAAGGGATTAAATCCTAAAATAGTGGTGTACCTTTTGAGACTGGGAGGATGTATGTACAAATTGTAGGAGTGGGATTTATTATGACTTGTACTTTCAAACTGAAATTGGAATATCCTAGCAAGACACCAGGGATTGAAGTTGTAAATGACAGAACAGTTCAAATACCTTGGTATTTGTGTAGATCTAATCTCAGCTAATAATGGTACTCCATTTAGGGAATTGCTAAATTCAAACAAAAGTCATCCTGATTAACTGACATTCTGTTGTAGTGGAGACAAGATAAAGACTAGAGAAAAATGAAGAGTACATCAGCTTTAAAAAAAAAGTAGCTGACATACACTGAAAGATGTTTCTTTCAGGGAAAGATGCAATTTGTTCTACTTTATCCAGGGGGAATGGGAAAACGGGTAGGGTGGTATATAGCAGGGACTGACCAAAGGTGAGCATTAGAATCCTATAGATAAAAAGGATAAAGAATAAAATGTCATGATACAGTCAATATTCCAAATCAGTGTTGGAGCCAGGATTCATACTCTGGATTTACAACAAAACTATGCTACCACAGTTCATGTCCAAACACTTGAGATTCACTACCTGTTAATAAGGCAATTCTTTCCCTCTATCATCCTATGATACTCTCCATTTGTTAATATTCTGGCAAACAGAGGTGTAAATTCAAAACTTTCCCTGGGCAGCAGTAAGGCTGGATCTGGCACCACACCATGCTCCTGACCAAGGGACTCAAAACCAACCAACTCTGAAACAGCTGTGGCATTGCATCATCTAGATTACATTAATTTTATTAATTTTTTTGAAGTATTGGTAAAAAGTATCTGTTTGACTTGAGAAATATGTGAAAAGATATTCAGCCATAAATATGGTTTATTAATATTTAGTTTAAGATGGATTTTACTCGATTTAATCAGTTTGTTGCTGTCCAAATCAAAAAGCTAATTAGGTGTAGCCCACTGCTGTTTCCAGAAGAAAAACTACAAATTAAATTAATTAGCATAAATTGTTGACTAGTTTTTCTAAACAAACAAGGATAATCTCTCCATGATTATTATTAAAACTAGAAAAATAAAAATAAAAACAATTAAGTACATTTAGTTGCCAAGTGTGCAGCATCGTTGTCTTTAAAATTCCAGAGATAAACCATGTGTCTGAAGGTATTATAAAGTGGAAAAAGCCTATTTCCACATTGTGATCATACAGAGATAATTTACTTTACATTTCCCCACTATAATTCTATTACATTTAGGGGCTCATTTAATAACACTTATCTGACTGATGTTAAACTAGGCATGACATAGCTAGTCCTGCAAAACTGTAATGCTGGAGTGCAGTTTGCCATCAGGGCTTGGAAAACTCAGTATGAACTGGTCTTCCTTCCTTGAATTCATCAAGCATTATAAATGCCTTATTTAAAAATATCAGGGGGAAAAAATTAAGCTCAAAATGAATATGAAGAAAGCAAAACTGAAAACCTCTGTACAGTCTATAGAGACACAAAAATCCATATGTCCCAGAAAATAGTTGTTGACAGCTAATGGGGTGAATGTGTTAATGGTGTCTTCTGTTTGTTGTGAATTGTGAGGGTTTTGAAAACCTGGGGACTAGTTTATGATTTTATGAAACAATATTTTTACAGAGATATTTAGGCCTTAATTCTGCAGTAGACTGCAAGTTGGAGAAGCTTGAGTTGGTTTGGCACACAGGCTTTCTCATCTTCCACTTGCTAAATGAATTCAGAGGTATTTTTAATAATGCAAAATAAATATATGTTTAGTGTTTGAAAAGCTAGCACCTATTGTAATTTGTCTTAATAATATTTTTCTAAATATTTAATGTTGATTACCTTTTTGTTTATGCATATATTACCTTGCTAATTATGGTTGTACAAGATTGATTAAATTTAATGAATTATTGAAGTACACCTGCAGTGTTTTATATAGTTAGCCTCAAGAGGTGAACAATTTTAGAGCTTTACAAATAACTGCTGAGGCCAGGACATGCAGCTGCCTTAAGAGAGGTAATAGGACTTGTTTTCAGTTCTGAGAATGTGAAGAGTTGAGTATTCCCAAGGACACACAGAATTCCTTATCCTCAGTGTGGATTCCCTTACCCAGCTTTTTACCCAAGAGTATCTGGAACTATGGAGGTTACCCATTATGAAGACATTTTGGTTCATATGTTGTTTTGGTCAATTATTAACTCAGGGTCCAGTTTCTCCTCTGAAGCACATATATCTTAATGTGAATTCCAAGCACTGTGTTTGTGTATGATGCTTGATTGCATGCTGCAATTCCCATGAAATTCCCAGTCTAGAGAGGTGAAAGACATTCCAGAAGGTGGAAGAGTCCCTGGGGAAACTCCTTCCCTTCTCCTTTCCATCCTTTTTCAACATCCTTGTGTCATTTTACAAAGGAGTGCATGCCATGACTGACTCTACTGTATTTTCTTATGACTGAATCTTGACTAAATGGAGAAATAACCAGATAAATTAAGAGGGTTTTTGTTGTTGTTGTTTTCCTACTTTTCTTCTCTCTAATGAGTAACCAAGGGAAGAGTTCCTTTAGTTAATTGATAATTTTCTAGTTGACAGTCACACCAAAGTCCCTGGTGTGAAATGCTAGGAAAAAAATAATCCTGAGTGAAAAATAAAAATAGAATAGAATAGTAGAAAGTATCTATGTTTTGCTAGATAACTTATCAGTATAATGATTTCGACTTCAGAGTTTCCTTCTCAAATAAATGTCAAACAGGTAATTATGTTGCATCTTGAGCAACAATTGAAAAGGAGAAAAAGTGCCCCATGACTGATTCCACCAGAGATTTTGTATGCAAATGGAAAGGAAATTAAACCTAAACCTTTTGGATAAATACTGTACCAAATCTTTAGATCATACCTCTTCAAGTAATCTCTTTAAACTCTAAGCAAGCCAAGTAGGGTGAATATTTTGCCTGTAGAACTTACTGAGTTCTACTCCTTGCCTGAAACATCTTCAGTTTAGAGTACACCCAGTAAACTAGGAATCATCCTTCTGTGTGAGTTGGGAGGATTTTCCTGTCCACACTTAATAAAGTTAGTATCACAATTGGTGTAAAAACAGAATCAGGATACAGTTTTATTAGCAGTAATTCTTCACTGTACAATTGCAGATGTTCTTATAGTCACTGATCAAAGCCTCACTTCTGTGATGTATTCAGTTCTTTCTGTCACTATTCACAGTTGACATTAGCATGTTAATATGACTTTAGATGATGGAGGTTAAAGACAATGTAATGCTCCTTGTACTTGAATGATAGATGGTTTATACTGAGGTATAAAATGACCTGACTCCACAGTCTTGAAATTGGTACTTTAAATTTAGGAACTGAGGGCTGAATTTTCTTTCTTTGGCTGCAGTGTCACCTCCAGACCCTCATACACGGGTTTATTTCTACCCTTAAAATACTAGAATCACATATTACTCTTGCTTTTCCATCACCTTCCCCTTAAATTCACACATGTGCATTGAAGTGTTAGAAATTCAGTGCAAATTCCTCCTCATGGGATTATACTGAATGGTGATATTCAGTTACTGTACCTTGATGTCAGCCTGACTTTGGGGGAAGCTGCTCTACCTCCATGCACAGAATACCCAACTCAGCTATTACCATGAGGATCTGAGGAGGAAATTTTGCCTCCAATGGCTGGGTGCCACTGGGATTTCTCATGCTATGTATAATGCATGATGCAAGTTGCTGCAGTTTTTTTCTCCCTCGTTTTAGTCAATAGCTCTAATCCTTTTGGCCAGACTTCTGCAGCACAAATAGCTATGAAAAGACTGCACCAACAAACAGTAATTGCTAATGAAAGGATTATTTTTAAATTTTATGGTGGGGGTGCTAGGAAGGCTTGATGAAAACACATTTTGCATTCATGTAAATAAAAGGCCTGTTGTAATGGAATTTTGACCACTGGAAGAATGTGGTCCCAGAGATTAGTCTGCTCTGCGCTGCTAATTAGAGTTCAGAAGACATATTTTTAAGTATTTATTAAATATTCTTTGATCAAATCATAGTACTTTAACAGCAGCTCATGCTTATAATGGACACCAAGTAATTTTATTCATTTAACAATAGATTCCAGATTCTGACTTGGAAAATACAGCTCAAATTTATATGAGTAGATACCGTATATTGGATGCTCCAAGATTAATTACTTTATGCAAGCACAGACCTGATGGATGCCATGCATCAGGTATAAGTTTTCCAGAACTGGGCTTGTTCACAGCTAGTCCTGCTCCCATCCTGTTCCCCCAACTCCATGTGCAGAATGGAGCTGGTTGACTGATAGGGCCTCTAGCTGGGGCAGAGACAAAGTTAACACCCTTGCTTCTCCTCTGCTGCAGATCAATTTATTAGAGCATTAATTTATAGGACTTGGTGCAAAAGCTCCAGAAAACAATATCTGTAGTGTTGGAGTGTTTATTCTAGTGCCTGTTGGAGTTCCTGGGTTAAGAGATGTGGCAGGACAGGAGAGAACTGTTAACTTGTGTCCTGACTTGGAGAGAAAGGAGCAGTCATTTGAACAAAAACAAGTCAGCATCTCAGAGTGACAAAACTGATTCAACTTTTTGTAAAATTCGAAGTCTGAACATATTTCAGGATAAAACACTACTGAAGAAAGGATTGCCTGGAAAATAAGATCATGTCTTTTAGTCTAAAATGTGGTACCTGAAGAGAATAACCTCATTCCTGTCTAGAAAGAAAGGAAAAAAAAAACCCTACAGATATGTACATTCTACTCATTAAAGAAAATAAGACTACTTAATATCCAACTGCAGCACAGCCTTACATTCTGGTCCAGTTTTATAGACCAGAATCAATCCTATTTAAGGTAATGGGCCTACTCATAATGCATCTTCAAGCAGATAGTGAAGCATCTGCAAAAGCAGGCCATGAGTGAGAGAACAGCTCTGCAGGCTTAAATGCTTGTGAGCTGGGCATCTGTTTCTCCTAACTTGACAAAGCTTTAATTTATTAAAATAAATGATTCAGCAGTAAAATTTCCGTTTTTCTGGATATCTTAATGGACTTTCAGTCCAAAAGTTCTACTGAGGTAAATAAAACTGTGTGAACTTTAAGCATGATCAATTAGCACAGCTTGAAAAGGGTAGGTCTGGAAATTCACCTCTAATTCATTTGAAAATTGATGGTGAAAGGCATGTAATTTTAGTCTAAGAGATATTTTGGTTGTTGATAACAGTGCTTTGAGGAGGGTGATGGTTTTGGTTAGGTTCTTACTGTGAGCACCAAGGAAACTGTGGGTTTATGGGGTTTTAATTTAATGAAGTGTTAGTAATTATGGTAGGACCATGTGCCAAAACAGCTGTAAGGCAGCCTAAGGGACAAAAGTACATTGACCACCTGTTGCTTCAGCCAAGTCTGTTTTGATACCTGTGAACTGAGATTTTCCCTGCTGAGTATGTTTTCAAAGTTTTGCTTGGTATAAAAGGAGAGGTGGAAGTAACAGGTAGGAGTTCAGTGAACTGAAAGCTATGGCAAGGGGATTTTTCTCTTACTAGAGAAGCGAATGTGCTGAACAGTTAGCAAGCTGTAAATCATGAGGTGGGTAAGATAGCAGGGGGCATATGCTAGTGTATAATATGCAGACTATTTCTTTTTAAAGGATATTTAAATATTTGGTTTGCTTGCTGAGAACTACTAATTTTACACTTCAGATTTCACAAGTAAAATGCTCAAAGTGAGCATTTTAACTCTTGTTAAAAGCACTGACCACTGCTTTTCTTACATAAAATCTCAAGAGCTAAATGTTGTTATTAAGTGTCTACAAGCTGACAACCTCAGTAGCTGGAACTCTAGGGGTTGTAAAATAATTGAGACATTAAACATGGAGAGGGAGGAAGAAAAGCTTCTTTGGAAATGCCAAATCGCATTCCTTGACATTCTGGCAAAATAAATATAATTCTTGTCAAAACTGAGTATGAGCACTTGGTAGGTGCCACACAGAGTAGCTGCTGCTTTTCATGGCAATTTACCTGAACTGACACAGTGTTCATTTGCTGCTCCAGCTGAGCTCTTCACTTAGGACCTGTAAATATGTTTAATAATGGTATATGCTAGGTTGTTTGAAATAATTTAAATACAGTTCACCTGGAGTGAATGAGGTGAATCAGCTCGGGACTGGGGTAATGAATTATGATTATTTAATCTCACAGAGTTAAGAAATTTACTTGGGTATGATGTGGCTGGAAGTATTCTCCTGGCTTGGTCCACAGAAAACATGATGACTTCAGTCTCTGGCTGCCTCATTAGGAGCTCATGTAGTTGAAAATTGTTCTTTAAGCTCTCAAGTAACTCCTTCAATCCTTAGTCCTGGTCAGCATCACATATAAGGGGAGTTCTTCAATTTGGGCTGAGATTCTGGTAGATAAAATAGCAGGAGATTGGATGCACATCTTTCTTCCTCATTCTTCTCTTGCCCTCTTGAGAGGGAAAAGAGAGAGGCTTCTGAAAATCCAAGCAAATATGGTGCATGTCTCAGATGACTGAAATCTTTAAACTTGGATCTGATGCATGAGATGAGCTCATGAGTATATATTCTTGTCTGTTATCGAAGAGACAACTAAGTGTTGCTCTTGTTCTTTCACACCTACAGCTTCTGTCTCTGCCAAGATATGTTTCCTTCATTTGTGCCCTTATTTAGCATGCTGTCCACCTACTATCTGCATTTTCATTATGTATTTTAAATGAGCAATAAAATAACCATTTACATAATGAATACACTTACATTGATATTATGTTATATAATTTAGAGATGGTACTTAATTATAACTTGTTTATAATTAGGTCTCTTGCTATGTCAACTCATGTTATTTATAAAACTTTAAGAATAGTAGAAAAACAATTGTTTGAATGTGAAAATAATCTTAGTTACTCCTATTGTAACCTTTTTGTGCCCATTTCTATTTATCTTGGGCTATTCCTCTTTTACTGGGATGAATATTCATGGTAAATACTTAGAGTATTTGCTGGTGAGATACTGCAGAGAAACTGCTGCTGTTGTCAATTTTAGTTTGCATTTAATTTTCTAGTTGTTTCAGATCAGGAAGTACAAATGTTTGGGGGGTTTGTTTTCTGAACTGTAGGCTAAACAAAGTAATGCAATTATTTTGGCACTTTATCTCTTTTAAAAGCTTATGACTGATATGTACATGTGCTCCTAAGAGATTTGAGCATCCAAGTATCTTCTAAGTTTCTTTGACAATCCAGCTTTTTATGCTACCAATTGTCATCTTATCTGCCTTGTGATGCATTAAAATGGATAGAGACTAAATTGTGATGGATATAAAGGGACAGTCTGTGAATGAAGATTCCAGCCTTAGAGAAAACTGAAAATTTCAAATATCTCACTGGTTTAAAGAATCCAACTTGAGACCTTTGAAGCAATTGTGCTTTGGCTCACCACCTTACAAAATTAAGTCGTCTTAAAATGCCAGATACATGCTTCCCAAATTAGTAAAAAACTATTGGAGTGTTCAGTCTACAGTTTCTGTATGTGCTGCTTCTTAACCAGTGTTATCACTGAAGGCAAACAGCACTTTTGTTTAGAGGGGAAAATAATTTGAGGTTTCACACATTATCTATTCCCAGTTTATCTATCTTTTGTTGAATCGGTGACCTACCATGTCTGTCTTACTGAGTGTGGTTTCCATAGCAACTAGCTGACTTGTAGCATGTTTATGTTCTGGCAGCAGCCTAAAATGGTCTTTAACCACATATCCTGCTAGGAAGAGCAATAGATCTGCTAAACATTAGGCAAATGTCGATGGTTCAATATTGAGGCTCAGCACAGTGGAGTCTGAGAACTGCTGTGCTCCCTTTGCTCAGGCTGTGACTGATGTGCCATGTGAAGATAGACCACATAAAACATGTATATATACAGAAAGTTGAGTTTGGGCTTACATGGTGGAAGTTATTTTTGCAAAGGTCATAAACATATTTAACAATGAGAAATAAAGCCCCCCAGTAAGTGCAATCCTCAGGAGTTGTTATCAATGAAAAATGACATTGTTTTTAAACAGGGGCAGACAGTTTTCACTAAAAAAGTGAGTTCTGTTTGCTTTGTCATGAGGTCTCTCCCTTGGGGAAAATGCCAATTCAGAAAACATATTTTGGAATGAATTGTGATGTGGTTCAGTAATTCTTCTTTTTAAATTAAATAAAGCAGTCTGGTCCCTGCAGGTTTCCCTTGGGAAAACTGAGACACTCCTATTCAGTTTTTATACCACCTCTTCTGCTTCCAGCAGAAAAAGATACACCGTGTAATGGCTGCAACCTCTCTTGAAAGACACCATTTTTGCAGAGATAGACTGGAGGTGTGGACATAGCTTGGAGCTCAACTACCCATTTGGAGAGCATGTTTCAGAGGGGAAACAAAATCGTTTGGAAATGTCTGCTCTCTGAAGTAATTTTAGGTTTGAAGAGTAATGCTGGAAAATCATGGAAGGATTTGAAATAATCTCCTAGTATACCCAATGGACTTCCAAGTTTTAACAAGATAGAAAAATAGGAGATTTCTAATAGTAAATCAGCTTACGACAAAACAGTAGAATCAGGTTGTGGGTTTTTTTGTTTGTTTGGTTGGGTTTTTTTGGATGAACCTTTGTCTGTCCATTATTTCTCAATTGTTTTCACAAATAGTCCTTCTGAAAAATACATGCTGCTTTATTTTTTAATTTATTTCAGACCATATTAATGACATAAAATAAGAAAACAAGTAATTTGGTTTCATTGTTCTTCTTTGGGTGGTCTTTTTGTTATTGTTGGTTTTGGTTTTGTTTATTTTTTTAACTTGAAACATGAGGAATCAGAGAAGTGTTGGTTATTAAAAAAATTGAAATTGTTGCATATGAGCTCTTAAAGAAGTTTAGATTTCTGAACATTGTAGCAGAAAGACACTTTTATTCTTTTATTGAAATGTAGAGAAAGGACTCCTTTGGTGTTAACTGAAGTTCTGTATTTTTGTTTTCTAAAAAATTGAATACAAATTCAACATAAATCAACCTCTTTGTCTCCCTAAATATGCTCTAGAGAATTATGGCCAGAATCCACAGCTAAGATATGCCTAACTTGGCAGCTTATTTATTGCTTTATCGATTAACATTCAGACAACAGCAGCACTAGTGAAACAGTTCAGTTTTCCATCTCTTTACTCTTATTTTTTTCTCCATGGATTGCCCTCTGTATAATCAGCAGAAAATGTCAATTATTCTGCTATCTTGTGTCACAGAACAGAATCATGATTTTAGGCTACTTAGCTGTACTTCCAGCATTGCATTTCTCTAAGAAACAAGAAAAAATCCCAAAACCCAAACTCTTCTTAGATGTCTTTCTTTGAAAGCTTGCTTTTTTTTGTTTGTTTTTGTTAACAAAATTTCGAGTGTCTGGTACTCCAAAGAATAAAAGCACAAAACCAACTGCTGGATGAAAGTGCTGTTTCGAATGGGTTGCAGAGTTCTGATTTGGTACAGTAGCATTGCAGATACCAGCCTCTTAGAGTCTGTGTAAGCTGTATTCTCCATAGGAATAATTTGCAAGAACAGAAGAGAGGGTTAAAGTGAATCACTCACTCTTATAGCTCACAGTCTGGAAGAGTTAATGAAAGTTAGAAAGACAAACAGATCTTGTGAGAAGTCTGTGTGAAAACTATGAACAGGACAGGTTAGATGTGAGGCCAGCTTGCAGCTGCTGTGATCTCTGTATCACCATAACGGAATAAAGACAATTCTCAGAATTATATCTTGATATAACATACATAAAATATAACATATAAGAGCTTGAAATTAAAATATGCCTCAAAATCGAGCTTCTGCCACCTCTGGATACCTCAGCCCAGCATGGAGAGATCTTAACCCATATGCATTCCATGCAGTAAGTAGAGAATTCTGCAGCAGCCTCTTCTTCCTCTCTCACCTTGAGAGACCTGTAGATGCTGATTACTATCTTATATACAAAACTGTTTGACAGACAATAATCCCTTTAGTATAACTCTGAAAAGCACAAGCTCTGCTTGTAGCCTTGTGTAACATGCACAAGGTCTAACTCCAGGCCATTTCAATGAGAAGTCAGTAAGCTGCAGCTTCAAGCAGTCCCCACCAGCAAGCTGTGCAGAAGGGTCAGGCTGACCCCAGGAAGTATTTTCTGCTATTGATTATAAAATATTGAGTAATACTAGAAACACACTGGGTGCCATGTTGCATGCCAAGTCTGAGCAAGAAGTGCCTGTCATTCAGGAGGTGATTCTAAGAGAGCTCTGCACAGCTTCTCCTGCTCCTAAAGCAGGCAGTTACTGTACTCATTTCAGTAAGAAAAGGTTTGTGAAGCTGTTGGTTGTAGTTAGATTGCCATGCTGGCTTTTTGTTCAGTAGGAATACACCCAGGACTAATTGTGAGCAGGTAATGGTAAAACTGAAAAAAAAATAAATAAAAAAAAATGGAGCATACAATAAATTCATGGTTACATGAATAAACACTCCAAGTCCTTGTTAAGGGATATGGCAGAGTGATGCAGGACTTAACTAATTTGAACAACCCAGGCATGCCACTTGAATAGGAGTGTAATGTAGTCAGAGCTGTTGCTATCTGGAACCAATTAGACACTGTACTTGAAAAGGTGAGATGCTGTGTTACACCCCAGATAATGAGGGAAAGATAACCAGGCAATTGTTTAACGTCTACCAGAAGTATTTAAATAGGAAGACCAGGGGAAGCTTTCCCCATCAACGAAAAGCATGATGTAGAAGGAAAGAGATGAAAGTGTCTCACTGGCTCACTTTAAAGACTGTGAATTAGCTCTGAGCAAGGTGTTAATTAAAAAAACAATCTGGAAAAGAGTTCCAGGACTGGCATTTTTCGACAAAACTTGATTCAAGTCAATTGAGAAGCTTATCTCGAGTGAAGAGATTTTTCCTATGAGCCAGGCTTGGTGTGTGTTTCAAATAAATGATGCAAAACTAATATCAGCAAGGATCAATGTGTTTGTCACATCAAAACTGCACCATGTGCTTTACATTACCTGGGACTGACAGTAGTCTGATTTATCAGAGTAGTCCAGGCATAAAAGCCTCATTCTGGAGTTCCACTGACAATTTTTCTAAACCATCTGTGGAGAATAGTTTTTTCCCTTTTTTCTCTGTCACACAGTTTCCTAAAAATAGACAAAGCAAAAGACTAAATAGTCAGAATTGCAGAAGTTTTGAGACAGGGTGGTTCTTAATTTGCTCATCTGTGTGCTGTCTCTGCTCTTTGTTGCTTTTGTGATTGGTCTGTGGAGTAACTTGCAGTTCTCCAGTGTGTGGTATGAAGAGACGTGCTTCAAGAAAGCCTGTGAGCCTCACCATCTTTATTTGAAACCAAAGACCATTTAATTAAAAAGATTTTATCTGTGTTAGTTACAAAAAATACTGGTAGTGATCATGGATTACAGGAGGAGCATTTGATTTGTACTGTGTTCCTCACAAATTTCTAGCTTTCTTTGCTAGGCTCCTCTGGGCTGTGACTCTCTGTACGTATTAGAAAGATCTTTTTCCTCTCTCTGTATCTTACTTCTGAAGCTACTAAGAATTAGGTGAACAGTGAAACAGGAAGGCAGTGTGATGGGGTTTTAAGAAATTAATAATAAGGATTAGAAATGTTCAGAGTGTGGTACAATAAATATATTGGAAAAGACAAGCTAGTAAGTATTTCACATAATTAATATAGTTGTGCTTTTTTACCGTTGTTTCTGTGGAGTATCCATGCTGAATCTCACAGGAGGCACCTCTTTTCTATTAGCTGAATTTTAACTAGCAAAGCTTCCCAACGCTGTATGAGATTTATGATCTTATCTCTCCTCCAGTGTCTCTATAATTAAGCAAACCTAGGGGTAAGATTTAGTCAAATGATGCTGAAATTAAACTCATTCCACATCTTCTGAAAGGCTCCAAACTTTATTGAAACCAGGATGTTGAATGTAAGCATGCTGCATTTGAGCCTGGTTTATTCTTCCTTGAAGGCTGATGGAAGGGAATAATTTTTAGGACTTCTGAAAGGGAACAGATCCACAGCAGCAGAAAACAGCTGCCCCTATATGAAGCCTCCCTATGTGTTATTTAAAATCCAGAGATGCTATTACATCTTTCCATCTTTTGCTATGCTTATTGGAGCATTGTATTAAGGCAATCTGCTATGGAAGTCTAGGATGTAAAGCACTAGATTAACTTCAGAGCTTGTAATCTGTTTGCACGCTTTATTGCTTCGGTTTGAAGTGGCTCTAGAGCTTCCTCTCTGCACAATGAGCCTGTTGCTTTTGCAGCATCTTCAGAGTGCAAGTTGGAGTCCTTTTTCCTGCTGCTTTGACATGTAAAATTGTTGCTGTTATTGCCTGTTTTATTACCATCTTTATTATTGTTAGTGTAACAATACTACCTGATGAAAGAGTACATCATACCCTTGTGATGGGCTAAAAATTGTTGCATTTTAGCAAACGAGTAAACAGGATCATTAGTTCTGTCTCTCTTGCAAAGCAAAGTGGGAAAATATCCTTTGCAAAGTGCTTTGAGATCTTCAAATACAATGTGAAATGTATATATAGATACTTATTATAAAGGTAAAATACACAAGTATCTTAGCGTACAGAATTTCTGTAGCTTTTGGAATAAAGAAGCCCACATTTTATTGAGTCAGATAATGAAAGTTCTGGAGGAGGCTAAGAAGTCCTCCAATGCCTGCAGTGACATGTGATTCCCCATGCATTGGAGAAGAATGTTTTAAAGTGTTGATAGGCAGCAAAATTATGATGCATCAACTGGAGAGACAAAAACAAAATTATGGCTGAACTCTAAGTGGTGACTCTGGATTTGACATTCCCACTGTAATTATGAGATGTAATGTAATTCTCTGACTGTCTTTGACAGACTTAGTCTTAAAGCACAAATATTCCCTTCTCAGGCATAGTTTTATCTATGCTGCTTTTATTTTTCCTTATTTCCCATTCTTCCTTTGCCATGATGCTGAGTGGTGGCAATGAAATACCATTCCTGCTTGGTGATTTAGGGTAGTCCAGTCTGTATGTGGTGCTGAGTTCAGAACATTACCAGTTACTGACTAGCAGAAACTTTTGACAAGCTGTTAGAAAAGATTTAATTCTTCGGTAGAAAATATTTAAAATAAGCACTGCAATAAACTGCTGCTTATCATGGTTATCCCAATACTAAAGTACTCCCCTTCTGAGGCTGCAGCAGGAGTGTTCATCACCTTCCCAACACTCTCTTTCTGCTTGTGGAGGAGACTGGGAGCTGGCAGAGGTGGCTGTATGTGGAAGAGTGGAGGGAAGCAACAGTGTCCTGTGCAGTACTGCGCTCCCCCTACTCCCACCACAGCTGCTCCTACCTCCACAGAATTGTTTGCAAGCTCTGTGTCTGGAGGAAAGGGAGGCTGGCTGTGTTCTTTTAAAAGTAATTATTCCTATGAACTCCATAATTGGAAAACCAGTTATCAGTTAACAGATGCAGACACTCTCACAGTACTGAACTGAATGGAAATTAAATTAACGTAAACATGATGTTTCCAGAATTATATTAAAATGACTTTTCAACTTTCTGCATAAATTTTCAGTTCATTATTGTCCAAGCAACTGCATTATTCTGCAGCACTATATCAGGAGTTATCTTTCCTGAGGTGATTCTTTCTTGAAGGGATGGGCTGGGATAGCTACCTCAGGATTCAGCTCAGAAGTGGGTAGTGTGTCAATTAGCAGAAGGGCAACGACAATATTTCAGGTAAAACTTACTCCAGTTATCTGCCCCTGTGAGGGTATGGGTAAAAAATTCCTCTGTTTTGACCTGCTGCTGCTGTCTGAGAACCATGACAAACTGAAATGGACACCCTGATCATATAGGTAAGGAAAGCAATTTTTCATGCAAGGGAAACACCATAAATGATTCATAGTACCCATATTTCTCACGCTTATTTCCTGTGGGTGTAGGGAAGCAGGGATTAGAAATGAATGGCAGTGCTTACTGCTCATAAGGGGTTTGCCTGGAGGTGCTTTTACTTCTTTAAGCTTTAAAATTAACTCTGTAGATGCCAGTCCTATTGAAATATGAAAACCCTCCATAAGCTTCAGATATCTAAGGAAAGATGTGCAACAGGAGGGAATTAAACACGGTTTGAGAGTATTTTGTAATGTTCAAAGCATTTATTAAAAGTGCCTGTGGTGCAACACAAGCATGTGCTGAGCAGCTGCCAGCCCTGAACACAGAAGTGGTTGAGGTGTGGAAGAGGACTATAAAGATGAGAGTAGTTGTTGGTATTCAGCAGAACTTTTCCAGACGACTCCTATCTTCTGGAGGTGATGGAGTCCATCACGATTCTTCAGTCTCAGGACTGCTGGCAAGAAACAGCTCATGGTGGGGAATGGGCTGTGAGAAGTCAAGGGCTTACAAGCAGGATCCTCTCCGAGTGACCTCACATGAAGTCTTTGGGGTTGTTTGGGGTGTTTTGTTTTTGAAATTAATTTCTCTCTCAATCCTGTTTTTAAAATGACTCAGTGTCAGTAACCAGGTGACAGAAACACAGGATTGGTCTGTGAAATAACTACCCCACTTTCTGCACTTTGTGATGGTTTCCCTGGAGTGAGAGGAGATGACCTGCTAACTTTGATGTCAATGAAATTCCTCACATACTTAACTTTGTCTTTGCTATACCTATCTGTAGGAACAGGGCCAGTAGGCAAATGACATTTTGCTATTTGCCTGGGAAGATAAATTTTTAATATTTTTTTCCCCAGTGTTACATATAGTCTGTGACAAACAACACTTAAGCCCTAGTCTCCCTGAAACCCACTCAAGCACTTTAGACCCAGGGTGAAACCTATTTCTCTGTAGTGCAAGTACAGTTAAATGCAAAGCAACACACATGGGGATGGGTGGAAACTGTGTCCTTAATTTTAATGGAGATTTATGTAATATAATATAGCTGATATTGGATTATTCCCCGAGGGAGAGGAAATATTGCCAAGAATAAAAATGTTCAAGAGAAAGATCATAGATTCTATCAGTGAGCAATTAGGAGCTTTGCAGACTCAGTGTGTTGGCTTGCTTATATATCTGAGAAGTACATGATAGAGTAGTTATATTTGCCCAGACTCTGTAATCTTTGGGAAGCTGGGTACTGCAACCCACTGTTCATTTAAAAATCTTTTTTATTACAACTTACACTGTTTGGGGGAGAAAAAAAAAATAAAAATCTGTCAAGTAATGAGAAAGTCCTTGAAGGTATTGGAAAATGGGCTTGTTTTGATAATTTAATGTGTCATTTGTAATGAAACTTATTTTAAAGTATCCCTCATCCCTCTTCTCTCCATCATTTCTGGTGTCAGCACCAGAAAACCACTAGTTCTTACAGGACTGCATTCCAAAAGACCTTTCTCTCTGGGAGGTTTCATCATTATGTGCAGGATGCATATTCAGCAATCAATAGCTGTCATTTGCTCTTTAGAATAGCTTTGGTAATGTCTTATATCTGTCCAACTAACTGACATTAGACATTTTTTATTGTGCTAAAAAAAAAATTTAATTGGTATAATTCTCAGTAAAACTCCTAATAGCCACAAGGGTTAGGTTCTGAAGTACCATGATGTGTATGTACTCAGATGCAATGAAGTCCCAGTGAACATGTTGCACAAAGACTGCCTTTTTTTCAGTAAAAAATTTAGAGCTAACTTCCTTCCTACCTGCCTTTTCATAATTATTTTTCTGGCTCTGGCAAACTCTGTACCATTCAGGAATAGCTCAAGTTCAAGCAGGTCTGAGATGTCTGTATATTTAAGGTTCTGTTAATTACAAAGTACATTAAGTTGCTTTTAATGTCTAATTTTAATGTTCTATGCTGAGCAGCTGCTGAGCTGTTCCACAATGGTTGCACATCCCTAAATATCAATGTACTGCAAAATGGAAGATTATGTGTATAAACTGTCCTGGTTCTATCTGCTGCACAGGCACTAGTATGGAAAAACCCATTTCAAAGCCAAGTTTAAGTCAAAATCCTTCTCTATATGAAAGGAAGTAAACAATCCCTCTTGATATTTCCTTATACAATTGGTATTTAGTAGTGCAAAAGATATGGTCATTTGCATGAGTCTGAGAGGACTTCCTAAATAATTCTAGAAGTGTTGAAGTAGAGAAGTGCTTTCCTGTGAGTTTACACCATCCCTTCACTTGTCTTCTCCACAACTTGAAGACAGCTCTTAATGACCCACTCGTGTGTTGATCCTCTAGGGAAATGAACACAAACTTGCTCTAGACAGCTGTCTGTTGATAATTCATTTTTACATTTACATCTAATGAAGACTTTCTGGGTCGGATTCTTGTTCTATCAAGACATGTTTTAAGGTCCTTGATACCACAAGTAGCTGAGGTATCTTTCTGGACTTTAATCCATTGCTTTAGGAAAGATGTCCAATGTATGGAGACATCTAGAGCAAAAAATCCCACCAGAATTGGTGAAAAATCTTTATCACCTTCAGTAAATATTAAATGAATTTTTTTGTTTTCTTTTTTGTTATTGTTGTTAGTTGGTTTGGGGTTTTTTGTTTGTTTTGCTTTATATGTTTTCCAGTATATCTTCATTATATTAAAATATTTGCAAAATCTGAGATATATAATCCAGTACAGAAATTCTGAATGAAACCCATATGTTCGCCTAACTATGTTTTCATCTTTGTAGGCCTTGATCTTAAAAAGGCTTAACTTCACATGCTGTGCTGGTACTTAAATATAAATAATCCTGTTGACTTACTGTGCTTATGTATGCACTTAGAGTTTGAAAAAATTAGGGCATTAATAGTAACACTTGCTTAGGGTGGGATATAATCAAAGGTCTGTAGCTATGTACCAGAAGAAAATTTTTCCAAAATCACAACAAATGCAGGCAGAGGAGGAGGAGGTGTATTTCTTCTTTTTTTTGTAGCTCTTGCCAAGCATCAAAATAATTTGAAAAACTAATTTGTTTAGTGCTACACTTTTGCTTCCTTCCTTTATTTTCTATAAATGGCTTTGCCTTACAGTTGAGAAAGAGACTGTTTCATGTTTATTGCACCAAGAAGTGCTCTAGTGGTGAGTCATGAACACAGGCAAACAAGTCACGAAGTTGAGGATTCGTTTATTGTATGCAAATATATGATACTGCTGTGACTTTCCTTCAGTTGTGATATTTCTGTTCTCTAATACAGGTTATACGTGGTCATTCAGAAACCATATGAGAAATTTTGGAATAGGTCGGCTGACAATAGAAATGCCTCCAAAGAAGTCCAGGTGTTCATAAATTGCATCTTGCTGGCACTGTCACTTATAAAATTAATAGAAATGTCAGTCATGGTAGCTGACAGGATAAGCTTTATTTAGGGAAATTAGGATTTTTGAAGTCTGTTCCTTTTACATATCTGCTATAAAACTTCACAAAAAAAAGCAGCCCACCAACAAACAAAAAAAAACCAATAAACCAACTCCACTGTATTTAAAAAACCATGACATAGTACAAAGTCACTGTTCTTTTCAAACAATAGGTAACAACTGCACGGGTGTAGAGTGGATATTCAAAATGATGGGCATGTCCAAAATCACAGATCTCCCTTTTTCCTGTTGCATATCTATATGTCAGAGCACAGTTTCTGCTCATGAGAGACTGGCAAATTTTTTATCTCCCTGCCCCACCCCATTACCCCCATTGGTTTGGGAGTCTGGCTCATCTTCATAGTGGAAATAGAGCTTGCTTTGTGCTTTTGTCTTTTGATTTAGACCCAGGAGAGCAAGCAGATCTTTTCAGGAAATAAAAATAATTAATGGCTTGTATGTTTCAAACCTGTCAAAACCCTTGTTGAATTGCTCTGGTTCTGAGTCTGGATTCTGCATTTATGGCCTTTGTCTAATTACATTTTAAGGCCATAAACAATTCAAGGGGAAATACATGGTTAAGGGAAAAGGTATCTATGCAATATGCTCTTCAGTAATGAAATTCAATGGGGTATTGCTGCAACAAGTTTTATTTTTGAATGCATTTGCCAAGTTTAACTGCATTTGTTCAGCTTTTCAATATCTTATCCTAGACAGAATTTTTTTGTTGTTGTTGTTACTCTGTGCAAACAGAATAGAAATCTGAAAGACTTCTGAAGTTATATCTGTGTTTACAGGAAAAATTCACAACTTGTCCATTCTTCAGATGAATAATCCATTGAAATTGCAAATGTTTTTCAAATGATCTAGCTGAATCTCCAGATGTTCCTCTAATTGCATCCAGAAAAGCTATATTCACTCACATATAAATCTCAAAGATCATTTGAGAAGCTTAGGTAATTTATTAATTCACCTGAATTGTTTCTTCCACCTCCGAATTTAATCTGATGAAAATTCAGCTCTTTTAAATGTGCCTTTATTTTTGTCCTCTAGGAAAACAAATATTTGTTTGCATTGAAAAGCTGCACTTAGCTGTGGTAAATGGTTTCTTTGAATCATGGACTGAAGCTTTATGGGACTCCTTGTGATTCCACAGGAGTCTTATTTTCATTTACTGCCCTACTAATCATAAAAAGTTGGCAGTCACGGGAAAGCAAAGTGACTAATGTCATCTTACTGTTCTTCACACCACAGCAAGAAGCATATTCCTTTGATCCAAATTGCCATTAGAATTGCTATTCAGATAATAACAGTGGGAGATTTAACTTAGATAGTAGGAAAAAACTCCCTCTCTAAGGATACATGAGGACTTGCACAAATAATGCAGAGAGCTCGTTATATCTCTTATACCAGAGTTTTTTAAAAGATGTTAGACAAGTATTTGAGAAAAGAGTACAGCTGACCTTGTTTTGTGGTAGAAACAATTGCCAAGAGGACTTCTGGGACTTCTGAGCAGCTCTGGCTTTACATGGTCACGTGCTGGGTGTGACATGGAGTGGACTCCAGGAAACAGTTCCATGGCACTCGTAGCATCTCGGTACTCAGACCTTCCATGCTTTGGGTCATGCACCTTTGGGGTCATTTCTTCTGTAGGTACCAGAACACCTGCACCTTTCCAAGGTGCTGATAGTGCAAGAGGATTGTGTTTATGTATCTCAGCACTGCTTTGGAGAGGGGGCTGCCAGTCTGTAATCTAGGAAATGATAACTCAGAATTCAGATGCCCCTTCTGCTTTGGTTGTTCTATGGTCCCAGGTGTTTTTAGAGTGCTAGAAAATACACTTCTTGGTCATGGGAACTTGTATTTAATGCATCCAGAAACAATTGAAATTAGTCATATGCTCATTGCATGGGTCTAGAACAGAATAGTTTTTGCCTTGCCTGTTTTATATTGGCTCCATGTACAGTACCACACATTGAAGCTTCAGTTTAATTCACTTGTCCTCAAGAGGAGCATAAAAGCTTGTATATTGAGAGGCCGAATTTGAAGTGCACTCCAATCTGAAAATACTTTATCTTTTATGCATAAGTGTAACACTGATATACATTCAGCAAGAATATTGCTATTTCAGTTGCATCTAAAGAGAATAAAACATTGGGAACAGTCACAGACATGACAATTACTTTCCCCTACTTTCTGATTTAACGTAAGCATTGGCTACTGAGAATTAAAGCTGTTGGTAGTGGTACTTTGAGTGAAAATAACTTCTTGGTCAGGTAATGCATTATCTGATGATTTATTTATCTTGAGAAAAAAATAAATCAGAGAATTATTTTGAGAGGGAAAAAGAAAACTAAAGCTATTGATTTCCAATCCGAAACAACCACCTCTGCATTTTGATGCAGAGGAAACTATTAATGGACCTGTGTTCAAAAAAAGAACACTTGAGCCCATGTAAACATGAAATGTTTAAACATTTAAATGTCTTTACAGAAAGGGTGGTTAGGCATTGGAATGGGCTGCCCAGGGAGGTGGTTGAGTCCTCATCTCTGGAAGTGCTTAAAAATCATGTGTATGTGGTGCTGGGGGACATGGTTTAGGGACCCTGGCAGTGTAGGGTTAATGGTTGGACTTGATGATCTTAAAGGTCTCTTCCAACCAAATGATTCTATGACAAGGTTTTAAAATCAGATTCTAGGAGCTGATGGAAGCATCAAGGTGTGCAATTATGGCTAGAGAGGCTCAGAGCAGATTTGAAGTGAGAATGCTGTTGAACTCTCAATAAAAAATGTAAACCTGCGTGTCAGAAATAAGGCCTCCCAGCTACATTAGCATAGCAAGGTGTACAGATTGCAGTGTGGGTGCCCCTGAGAGGATTGCCTCTGGAAATAAATGCAAGGCATGATATTTTCTTAAGATATTGAAAAGAATGAGGAGATATATGTTTAATCAAATGTTTTTATGTCATTGCTACAATTTATTTTTAAGACAGCTTATCTACATATTATCCTTACTTCTGAAATAATCTTATCACAAGATATCACAGCTTAGCAGGTGATGGTGTGTGTCATATTTACTATACACAATATATACATTTTAGGCAGTAATTAAAAAAACCAACAACAACAACAAAAAACACTAGCTAAAAGACTGCATTTAAATCAACCTATATTTTGTACTGTTAAGTTTCAGAATGACATCAGAGAAACACTTACCTACTGACATTGTTTTTGACAGACAAATGAGGAAAAAAATAGTAGTAATCTTTGCTGCTAGGAGTGGATAGTGGGGTCACTGGGGCTTGTGCATATGAGAAAAATAAGATAAAACAAACGGCTCAGTATGATTTTGGGACCATAAGAATATGGACATGATTGGGAAAGTGGTGACTAACACACATGGAATCACAAGAAGTTGCTTTTTAGTCATCTGTGGTGTCACCTTTGACTAAATTACCAGGATGAAACAAGCAGCAGCCCTGCACAATCCTACAAGGGAGGGAGGGAGGGAAGGGAATTAGTTTTGCAGCACAAGTGTAGACAGGCACTGCAAGGTGGTCTGGTGAATCTGCTGAACTTGAGGGCTCAAGTGTCTCCTAGTTGAGGGGATGCTGGTGGCCTGTGAGCTTTAGGCTGACCACAGAGGGGCTCCAAGATCCTCATGAACTGATTAAATGCTGTTTGCACCTTGCTTGTATTTGAAAATTCTTAATATATTAATGCAGGTGGATTTGTATTGGTGTTGTCAGCCTGGGAGAAATGATGGGGTAAACCCTGATGAGAAATTAAATGGAAGTAATAAAAATTAGTTGAATGTGCTGTGTAAAGGGACTTTGGTTAAATGATGCTGGTAACTGGGATTTGTGCTTCAAACTCGGGTTGCATGCTGGTTAATGCCCTGTCTCACGTGTTTGGACAATAACCTGTGATCTGCCAACCTGCAAACTGAGTGATGTAATAACAGATCCCTGCATTATGGCAGATTGGCTTTTAGAAATCATGGATCAATTACTTCTGTAGGTGCATATGGTGGTTTATATTGTGTATAAGGTATTCCACAATGAGGGGATTCTTCCTGCCAGCTTCTCTGTGCTAAACTTATACTGAACTTGAGTGAAATTGGTGATCTAGGAGCAGTACCAGGTGTAGCCACAGTGCCTGCTTCAGTGCTGTTTCTTATGTGTCTCTTAAACCTGCAGTGGTACACAGTGTAGGTGTGCAGTTCCTGTGCTAAGCACTTGCACTCTGTCTTCCCATCACTTTGGCATTCTTACAAAGTAGTATCGTTGCTGCAAGACTTCTCTCATTTTTGGTTCAATTAGCAGATCTCTGGCTCTTAGCCTGAAGACTTTCATCATAGTTTTAATAAGTATAATCTTAGGAGTTTAGAACATATGAGCCGACATGGGAAATAAAGGGTAATTCATCTTACAGTCAGAAAGGAGCTAAATGTCCCCTTGAAGCCAGTTTGATCTCTCTCTCTGGCTAATATACAAGGTTTCATTGCTCCCCAAACACAAGGCAAGACAGATGGCAGGTGGAAACAAACACCAACATGGAACATGCTGACACTGTGATAGCTGCAGTGTCTTGCACAGCCACATCCCTGGATGTTTAGAGTTGAACACAGGGGCAGTACCAGTGTGCATTCTGTAGTTTGGCTCTCCAGGAAGAGGACAGATCTGCCATGTCTCTTTATTTTTACTGCAGTAATTGATGCTTTTTATTCTCCATAACAGCAACCATTTCAAGGAATTCTTTTTCTGCATAGTCCTCCTGAGATTTGCTTTGTGTCCTTTCTACCTCGTGTTCAAGTTATATTGCAATGAATGAATCTGTGTTAGATATTACAATCACTGTTTTCATAAATACGTTATTGTGGTCTATAGTAGGTTATCAGTTGTGGAATAAGCATGTTTCAAAAGGTAATAGGTGTTGTTATTTTGCTACCAGTTTGAAATCAAAGCCTTAGATAGTCTTTAAATTTCACACCAACAAAATGTTAACATATTTTCTCCCTACTCATCATTACTTGGCAAGATCTGAGGTCTAGTTTCTTTTAATTTATTTCAGTATTATTTGGCTTGTGCCATAAATGACTACAAAATTCAAACTTGGCTTCAATAAGGAATAGATTAACAGATTTATATCAGAATTATCTTGTAAGAGTTAACATCTACTGGTAAGTGAAGTGTTTCAGAGCATAAAAGCCTAGTGTTTAGATAAGGTGAATAAACATATTGTTCATGGGTTAGCCAAGGAATAAAACTAAGACTAACTGTAGACTTATGTATTTTATCATAGATATAATATGACATATCCTTACATGTTTTACTTCATTGAAAAAATTGCTGATCAACATTTTATTACTCAACTTCTTGTAGAAAAGCTTTTTTTTTTTTGACAGTTGTATGTCCTGAAATATTGTTTGTTCCCTGTTTTACCATAGTTTTCACTGGTAAGAGATATGTAGGGGAATAAGAAGATACTTTACTAGAACATTTTGATTATTAATGAAACTCAAAATTCTTTATTTCCAAACCCAATAAGAAATGTTGAAGGGGAAGAAAAAAAAAAAAAAAGATCATTTAGAGAAATTAGCAGTGCTGAGGTGTTTATGCAATGCTCATTTCATTGCATACTTTTTTTGTTGGAAATGTAGGACATTTAAACCTAATATTATAGCCTTTCAAAGACAGAGTGATTTCACCCTACAGTCTGGGTCTAGCAGTATATACCCCACACAATGCTTGCCCTGAATTTGAGGATTTATATTTTGTTTTCTTAAACAGCTTGCACTGGGCAGCCACTGCAGATGTGTGCTGTGCAAAAGAAAGAAGTTGGACACATTCTTTTGATGTCTCCCTATGCTGTTATAATTCTTGACAGAATATTTATCAGCAAATGAATTCCTAAAGGAGAAGCAGCATATTGGATTTCTCTGCATTTTATTTTTCATGCAATATAGCAGAATCATCAGTATACACATCACTGGAGAGCAGGGAGGGATTTAGTGAACTGAGAGCTAGCTTGCTCCAAAAGCCCATGTTCTTATAATTAAAATATTTAAAAGATTCTGAAAGTCACAGTACTTATTTTTCCTAAATAGGCTGATATGCTGATATATTCTGGTGTATACAAAAGATACCTACCTAAAGGAATAAGCCTTTCTGCAATTGCTGGAAGAAATGTTTAAAATTGGCTCCTTGTGTGTCCATAATATTTGGCTTCAAGGACACCAGTTATTTCAAAAAATCTTCCCATTACCTATCAAGGATATTTTTCAGAAGTTAAATACTCTCCTAACTTATTACAGGCTTTCCATATGGACACAGCTTTAGTCACGTATTTTGTTAGTCTCTTGTTTGTGGGCAGAGGAATTCAGTTGTGCATGTACTAGAGCCTCTTGGTGTGTCTGGGAGCATCCCAATTTGTGACTCAAATCCGCTGCTGCCTTAGGCTACCAAAATAAATGAAAGGTCTGAAATCTGCCAGAACAGGTTGCTTCACTGGTTGGTCTTGTCTAGGACAGGAGGGATGAATTAGATAACCCTTAGAGATGCTTCCAGCTCTATTTTTCTCACCTGTTCCCAGATATAAGCTATCACTTACCATGATGCTGATTACTAGATTTTTGAAAAAAAAATCAATTAAAATATTTTGAATTTACTTGGCCTGAGGCCCAGAAATAGTCCTCAGTGACCACTTCAATACACAGAAGATTATTAAAATATGGAGAATTCTGCATCATGTTACTTAAGCTGAGAATTTTAGACATAATTGTTTTGCTGCAGGAGATGAGAGATTGCATTGTAGTCACCTTTAGAGGCTTCTTTTTCCTTGCTTTCTTATTATTTTTTTCTTTCTTGCAAAATACACTTATTTTGAAGCAGAAGAAGAGAGGTGGGAGAAAAATATATGGCAAATTCTTAATAGTATTTTCGTCTAAACTCAACAAACACCTTGCCAACTTCAGTAAAAGCTGAATAGTTTTCTGATTTTGACCTCTTTATCTTTTGACCATTTCATGCAAATTTATCACAGTATCTCGAGAATACCTTCTTATGGCTTGTTTACTAAGACAAAACCCTACCACATTTACATGTGGTGACCTAAAAAAAAATAATAATCTCACCTAGCTTCCTAAAGTACTAAAATGTCGTGGCATCCCTAATGCCACTAAAAGCTCATCGTGTATCCCAGCTGTGCCTGTGGTTAGAGACAGGTATTTTAATCTCACTTTGTTAAATTTTCTTATTTGCTTCCTCAATCTGGCTATTGTTTTATAAAGTGCTGATTTATGTATTTCTTTAGTGTTTTCACTGGGTGTCCTGGAGCTGCCAGCAACTGTCTGAATGCCACAAAGAAAGGAGCCCCAGTACTCCAGGCAATCACTGACAAGTTATTGCTGATGGTCCCATGTTGTTCAGAGCAAGCACAGGAATACTGTTTGCATAGTGCCTTTTCTGTTATTGCTGGGTTTAGTGTTCTCTGTGTGTGTGGCCCATTTGCAGCTTGAGGTGTCAGAAAATAAAACATCTTTGAATTTTTTATCTGCAGTACAGAGCTAGAAAGCCCTAACTGATGTTTTCAACCTCTGTGCTCTTGATTCCAAAGATGAAAGCACCCTTAAAAAAATCCGAACTGCAATAAAATGAGAGTCCAATGTTTTCCAGTGTCATCATTGCTCTTGGTCAGTAAATTACTCAAAATAATGCTGAGCAGAAACAGTCAAATATGGTTGTGGTGAGACTGAATGAAATGCTGGGTGTCCTCAGCTGAAATATGACTAAGACAAAAAACAGTTCAAGGTACTTGGAAATTATGACACTTCACACATTTTTCTTTGAAGGAAGGCTACCAGGAAGTCAGGATAAAGTAGGTATGGAGTTGGATAATTCATTTGCAAATCTTGTACTGTTGAACCTCTGAAAAAAAAAGAAAAATCATGGTATGCATGTGTTTGGCTGGATGTGATACTCTGTATATTTATAAGCAGAAGAGATAACAATCAAAGTTCAAATGTTCCACAGAATACCATTTCAAAACACTGTCAAGGAAAACTGAAAGACAAAGGAAATTTGTGACATTTTATAACACTGGCAAATTTAAAGTAGCTGGAAGGTTTAGAACTGGACTCTGACATGGTATAAAACATTACTTTCAGTGGTGCTCAGACTCTTTACAGCAGTAGAAATCTCACCATTAGACTGCAAGTGATTTTGCTTTTTATAACCAAAACCAATGTCACTGAGAGCTCACTTCAAAACAGGCATCCCACCTGCCAAGACCCAAAGAAACACAATCTCTGTGAGGCAAGGGTAGGCTGAATTGAACCAAGAAAAGCAAATTGGAAGGATGGAGTTAGTGCTGAGTCAAAAGGCAACAGTAAAGAAGTGGAAAGTTGTTGGGGAGAAAAATCCATTATATTTTTTTTCCTGTCAGGAAGATAAATCCTGCTGTTTGGGGTAGTGTTTCAGCCCTGTGCACCCCTCTCTATTCTCATTAGAGACACAAAGCCTCCACTCAGCACCAGAGGTTCAATACATGTCTCCTCTCCATCCTCATGAGCTCTTGGCTCCAGGTTAGTGTCAGAACAGCACTTGGTCATAAACAGGCAAGGCTGAGAGTATCAGCATGAATTCCAAGCTCAGGTCTCATCCTAAGCCTCAGCCACAGCTGGGAGATGCTCTGAAATGCAGGCTGCCTGCAGGCTTTGTGTTACCTGTCTCCATCCAGAGCTCACATTCCCTGCCTACTGTTCCTTCTCATGTTCTTCCCTGATTTGTATCAACCTGCCACCTGCATATATTTAATTAATTTTCTGATTTTTTCGCATATAGTTTATAAGAGAAAATGCTTTCACTTTTTCGAGGATAGAAATAGTTGCTCTAGCAATAAGAGCAGGGAACCAGCATCAAAACTCCTTCTTGGCTCATTTTTATTCTCTGCAAAACCACAAATGTGGATTTTGGGTATATTTGTTGGACAGCTTCTTTAATGTTCACAGCAGCTGCACGATATATTTGCAGTACCTCTTGCATGTATGGATACATATCTACATCTGTGATGTGAATGAATAAATGGATCTGTGGTCCATGCAATTAAAAATTAATGACCCTGTAAAAAAGATCATGGAGTTGTTTTCATATGATAGTGACATCTGTAAAAATAGACTATTGCACAGCAAATGATTGGTTTATAAATGTAGTTTTTACTTTCAAATGCCAGATGGCTGAAGCTCCTTCCCACCTCTTCTACCTGCTTGAGTTGCTATTACAGGCCTTTTTCCTAATAGAGGACTAACATTGATATGTGAATATATTCATTTTTCTTTGAAGTTCTGGCACTTATAGGTAGTGGTTATGTGTCTGTGGGGGTGTCTGTAGGTGGACATTGCTGTGCAACTGCTGAATTCACTCATTAAAATAGTAAGAGGGAAGTCCTGGCTTTGGTAATTTAATGCAAAATTTCTATTACCTCAAAATTCAACCCACCTTCAGTGGGATGACCAGTTGAAGCAGCTTTGACTCATCCCACTATGCTTATTATTTTTTAAATTAATCTAAATTGTCTGCCCTAATGATGCATTGGTAATGTTTTGGGAAGAATTATTACTTTTCTTTGAGGAACAAGAACTAACTACAGCAGGCTGTGGTGTTAGCAAGTGGAGAACCTTGTCCTAGTATGCTATGAATTTTGTCCAATTGACAAATCTACCATGAAAGTCGGTTGAAATCTGGAAAGGAATTATTCCTTTAGAAATAGATTAATAAAATTGGGGACATATTGGGACTCTGTAAGGTTCTAAAGAACTTGTTAGGCTGCCAGGAGGATCCAGTTACTGATTTAACAAGAGTGTTTTTACAAAATGATAAAAAAATTACTATTTAAATTCAGTATGCTTTATTCTCACAAGGATTTTTCTTTTTTTTTTTTTTTTAGTTGAATAAGCACTCCAAAGAGTGCTTATTTTTTTGGGGAAAAAAGAACAATTGCTAAAGAATATAAATTCCCAGAATCGGTCTCATTCAGTGATGGCCATTTAGTATTTTATCAGAAACTCAACAGAAGCATTAGTTAGGAAAAAACATCTGTCTTGAAAAATGTGTGTGTTACTGTTTAGCTGATTGACAGTAATAGCCATTAACAGTCCTTGTACTGCAGAATGTTTCTGATTCTCAGGAATATTTCCATACAAGAGTCTAGACTTCTCGTGCTGCTCCTCTGCATGTGTGAACAGAGGGGATCCTGCACCCCCAATATGCAGCATTTTGAGCCTCAGTTCCATGAGCTGGTTTCATTTCTCTTGTGGTATGTGTGGGTTTTGATGTGCATGCACTTATGTGTATAAGCAGTCAGTGAATCTTAGAGAGAAAAAAAGGTGGGTTTCAGATTTATATTCTGATGCTCTCATATTTTTCTGAAGTTTGCATTACAATGCCGCCGTTAGTTTGTTGTCAAATTTAGTGGTTCAAAAGACAGAATCACTAGTGGAAGAAAGTCCCAACAGGTTTCAGTTTTATTGTTCAATGCTCCTTAATTGCTAATGTTGTTTCCAGCAGCAAAAATCTTTTAGCTATGTGAAACAGCAAATTATTTAATTGTATCAGTGTGTATGAGTAGCTACAGCTATTAGAAAATGCTGCACACATTTGATAGAGATGGCTTGTTAAGAGTGTCAGTAATTTTTATAAGCAAAATATAAGAAGAAAAAATACTTTTTATTCACTTCATTCATATAGAATACTATAACTCTAAAAATTCAATGGAAGTTTCAAGAGTTGAAAACTTTTAAATTTACTTTTTTTTATTTTTGTATGCTGGTTATCATACATCTGTGGATTCTTAGAAGCTTCCATGTTTGCATGAGTGTGGAAAACATCATAGACTTGATATGCCAGCACAAACTGAAGCATCTTTTAATCACAGGAATGTTGATGTCTCTGCTTATTGCATGGGGGTTGAACTAGATGACCTTTAGATGTCCCTTCCAACCCAATACATTCTATGATTTTATGAAAAGCTCTGAAGAAGTGGTTTCTGTGGTCTCTCCTCTTGACCTTTTCAAAGGCTACGCCACCACCATGGTGAAAATCCTCTGCAGCTCATCTCTTCTGTACAGATGGATAAGAATGTCATAGAAGGCCCTAAAAACTGAGCTTTCAGTGCAGAGGATCTCTCCCAATTCAGCCATAACTCTCTCCTTTCACAGTCCTCTCCTAGATCCACTTGATTTCTACCCTTCTACATTTCTTGTGTTATTTTGACAGTTGTTTAACCAGGTACATCAGGCAGACAAGCTTAGCATGAGCATGGATGGTAAAACACACAGGCCTCTGCTGAAAATGCAGCCTGGAGTCACTGCTTCTCAAAAGCTGATAAATTTTGTAGTGCTCCTTATGAAAGCTCACTGCAGAAAATTGTAAGTTTTCGTAGACAATTACAGCAATGCTATATACACAATGCTATAGTAATATATTATTTAGTAAACAGACTTTCATGCACAGTTTGATTCATATTGCCATCATACCCTTTAGTTCAGCTTTGAAAGGTTCTTTTTTTCTTTTTTTTTTTTTTTTCTTTCCTCCCTTCCTTATTTAAACCTGGGTATCTAATAGTGATGTCTTCAGCTATTTGTAAACAGATTTGCAACCCCAGTTAAAGGGTGACTTTTTTTATACAGAAGTACAGCATATGTTTTTTGCCAGAATTTTCAATATCAAATAGGTAGCTGTGACTTCCCACTGTGACAGATACAGATACATAGAAAATACTCCCTTCGTGGTTCAGGAATTCAAAATCTCTCCAATGTAGGTGAGACTGACTTGAACTTTTCCAGTTTTCAGGTAGTGTGTTTGAAACATCTGCAGCAAATACAAGAAGGTGTGACTTGGGTATTGCAGGCATTGTTTATTCACTGTGCTTAGGATCACTAGAAAGGTCAAAAAAGGAATATATGTGGGCTGATTGATGTTTGTGCAGACAGTAATGAAAACCTGAGTGTTAGATGCAGATATATATATTTTTTTATTGTCTTGAAGAGTCTTTTAGCCTTACTTGCAATTTATTTTCAAAGGAAGCAGTGATTAAACTATATCAGCTTTTTGTATGGTGTATTAATCTTCTTAAGCCAGATAAGTTAAAGAAAAAAAACCCCACATTTCAGTGTAGAGACATCATATTTCTGCAGACAGTGTCATTGCTGCTGAACATGACCAGCACTGTCACATCTCTTTTGACTGACCAGGACAGTATTAATACTGTTCTTGATGAAAAAAAACTGTTTTCCATAGCCTCAGAAAATAAGCCTTTCAGAAATTATGGGCAAAGTAAAGTATTTGGACAAATAAAAGAAAAAAACACAAAAAAACTCGATAATTTGAAAGTAAATATTTAATTATAGCTTGTATTTAACAGACTGCTTTCATTTTTTCCCTTGCACATTTATGTGATAGCTTTGCAAGGAATAATCATACTCTGCTTCTGATCTTTGATTGACAGGATCCTTTCTGCAGTGTTTTATTCGGAAGGGGTTTCTGTAGCAAAGGTGACAGGCAGCATCTGCTGACAATTATTACAGTAATTGTTATCTGTAATGTCAAAACCACTTAGTAGTAGACTTGTTGGGTGAAGAACTTCCTATTCTGCTCTTCATGGCAGCAAGGTAATCATTATTGTATTTCAGAGCATAACAGGATTTTCTCCTAGTATCATATATCTGTACAAAAATCTTCTCTTGGGTGCTACTTGCATGAACTTTATATTTAAATTGTATTACCAGTGTGCTTAGTTAGGGGAAATAAATGAAACAGTGCAGCATATTGCTCTGCCTTATTCAATTTTAATTCTTACTTGAGTATTCTGTTTGGCACTGCAAACAATCTGTGGTCACAAACAAACTGAAAGCAAGATATTGTGATTAAGCTATCTGAAGTAACTTAATGGTCTCAAAGCACCATCAACTTCACAAATATGGCAATTCTGGGATTTTGACTTCTCTAGATATATTATGGAGGGAGCTGGGAAATATGAATCATAAGGACTCATTTCTGAAGGGAAATCACAAAGGGAACTAGAATGTTCTTGTTAGAACTGGTAAATGTGGGCTGAGGTCTGGAGATGAAAAATAAAGCCAGACTGACATTTCAGATTAGTCTCCTTTCCTCTCAATATGTTACTCTGGGAAATTTTCATGAAAGGAAAAAAAAATCTTGAAATGGGGATTAATTCTTGATATTTATCTGCATTTGAGAATTTTCACTCTGGATCTTAAAGGAGAGATTTTATGAACAAAGTTATACAAAGGACTGGAAAAAAAATCTACTTCTGATGTCAAGTTTAGTGTAGACTGTTCAGTAACTGACTTGCAGGGGTCTGGCAAGTGCTGTATTGTCGAAGTAACAAATCATATTAGTTTCAAAGCGTCTATCAGGTCGGTGATGTTATCTAAATAATAATGATTGGGAGCAAAATCTGCCATCTTTCTGTCAACTTGATTCTTCTAGAAACTCTAAAATTAGCACAGGGCACCAGCTCTAGCTCTGTCATGAATGACAGTTCACTGTTTTATCAGGTTTGCTTCTGTTGTATTTGCTTTACTTCTTAAGCTATTTAAAGCATAAACTGTAAGGATGTTTGTTGACTGTTTTTCATGCCCCCCCTCAACTCCACTCTCCTAAGGAGAATTATTGAATTGTTTCTCAAACCAAGTAAGGTCATTTGAATATGGCTGCTTTTTTTTTTTTCTTGCAAATGGTTTTGATTTTTGAGAAGCCTACATGTAAATTCCAAAACATGGTAAGAAACCCTTGTTTGTAGAGGTGTACTGTAGGTGTCTTTTCTAGTTGGGAGAAATATTTTCTTTGTAGTGCCAGTGAAATGGGAAATATTTGTTTGCTAAACAGATCTTTTTGTCTTGAGTACCTCATTATTAACGGCAGGATTTTCAGTTGGTCTAGACATGCAATCAAATGTATTTCCAAAGTCTCAGAAGACACAAGATTTATTATCTCCTGGGACTTGTGATAAAATCCATCAGTTGTCTTTGTTGATATAGGAAAAGAAAGGTCAGGTTTCCCTAATATTCCTGTGTTGGTTCTTTGGCATGTGATAGACTCTATGATGTTGCCATTACACCATTACACTCACCTTTCTTACAACTGTCAGAGTATTTTAGCTTTTGCACCTTTGTATTCATAAGATGTCTGTGTGTTCATATACAGATGTGTGCATGTTAATATGCACACTCCCACCCACCCTTATTTATTAAAAATATGTAAAATAGTTATGTGGTTAAAATGCTGCCTATTCATAATAAAGTGATGAGCTAGATCAAGTTTATGCATTTAAAGAGGGATAGATATTTAGACAGAGCTTAGAAAAGAGCCATCTTAACTGGAGGTCTTAAGATGTTTCTGCTGCTGGATATTGCCACATTCCACGCTTGATATCACTGAACTAAGAAGCTGTCATGCTCCAAAGTGAATTTTCCAAGCTTATAATAAAGAAATTCTAGCTAACATTTTGTTTTGGGCTTTAGATAAAACTATGCTGATAGGTAGGTTTTGGTTTTCTTTTCCTTTGAGGGGAAATAGCTATCTGTAGTAGTGCTATAATCTCTTGTGGCATTCTATATAAATGTTTTTAATCTATTTGCTTGGAGCATCTATTACCAGTTGCCAGTGACTGCAGCTTCCATGAAAGTCTGAGTGCTGTCTATTCACCCTGTGCTCTATGAAGTGATTGCATATTAATATGTGCTTGTAACTCTTTTTCTTTTCCCAAACTTGAAAGGAAACACTTTTGAGAGGGAAGAAATATTCTTTTGTCAGAAGCTCTGGTAATTAACACAAATAAGCAAAGCCACTAAGCCAGTCTTTCCTTGTTTGATAATGATGGTTTTATAGGTGGAGTGTTTTCTCTCTTAAATAGGAAAAAACCTGAAGGCTCTATGTGGAGTTCCTGTGGTGGAAAGTGAGGCAGAGGGGAGGTAATTTCTTTAACTGGTAGATTAGTTGGCTCTTTCTCTGCACTTAATGCAGACTGCCCATGGAGCAGGGAGTGCTGCACAGCTCACCTCCAGAGGAAACAGAGATAAAGAGGGAAGAAAAATACAGTGGGGAAGAGGGAAGAGGAGGAGTTTTGTCTTTGTTGTGCTGGTCACAAATTACTAGTGAACAGGGGTGTCATGCCCTTCTGCCATGTATTATCTTTTTAGGAATCTAAAGTTTCACGTGACATTTTTCTAGCTTCCAGGTGTATAGGAGCTATTCCTCCAACCCCTGCCAATTTTTTTTTCATGTGACTGTTTTTTGAGTTTATAATGGGTTATGTCTCTTTCAGACTGTGCTGCGTGAGTGACAAGAGCCTGTCTCTGTGACCTTTCCTCCCAGGTTGTGCTTTTTTTGTCAGGGAGAACAATTAAAAAAAAAAAAAAAGTAGGCTGTTTGACTGGGCCATTGCTGTGGGTAGTCCCATTTTATCCTTTTTTTGTACATGAAAAAAAAGTGCTACCTTTGTGTGAAAGTGAAAAAAGCTAAGTCTTGTGTGGATTTGCTGTCAGTTCAGCTGATTAATAAAAAAAGATATTAATTATATGATGGGAGGGAAAAATCTCAGTGTTTCCTTAATTTCCAACAGGGGATGAACTAACCTGAGGAATAGAAGGGATGACCCAGACTGAACTTTGGAATAGGAGGAGAATTAATGAAGGAGACTAGACAGTTTCATTAGTATGTTCTAAAAAAAAAATAAAAAAAAATAAAAATAAAGTGTGTCCTGTGTTGTTGCATTACCAAATGTCATACCTGACCTGAAAGCTTTAGGTGTATTTCTGAGGCTTAGGTGTTTTCTGAAGCAGGATGCTTTGGTTTTTGAGCCTGGCCTCTTGTGGGACTGGGTGGTTTCTCTATGTAGGAGCAAACCTCTGCCTCACTGCTTTCTTAAGTGCACTTCCAAAGTCCTCAGGAGTTCCCAAAAATCTCTCTTGCAAAACCAACTTTCTTTGCATCTCAACAGTATGTGCGTTGGGACTTTTACACTGCTTTTTTGTTCATTATTTTCACAGGTCTACTCCCTGCATATTTTATAAGTTTTGTACTAATAAACTCATCTACTTAAACAGCTATTAATCTGAGCATTTTGAAATCACTGTGGATATTGCCCATTTGCTCTGGAACATTTTAGGAATCATAAATGTGACATGATTTAAAACTATAAATGAAAGATTACCTCTCACATAAAATCTGCATAGATTTTTTTTGCCTTGGTTATTTTACGGTCTGCTCTCTGTGGTCATTTTTGTGTTATCAATGTCTTTCTCCTTGCCTCTTGAATATAAAAAATTCTACTAATTATTGAACAGTCTCTGCAAGTTAAGCCAAATAAGGATGTAATGACTTCTCAGATTCAAGACTTCATCCGTCTAATATTTCATACATATATTTTAAATGCTGTTCTTCTAGTTGAATTATCCTGAGAATGTCCATAAATCGATGCCATTTTCTCTTCCCATCTGTAATCTGGGAACAGAAAAAAATAACCCTGTATGCTGTTTGTTTCATTTGAAAACTACAGGTAGCTAGTTTGGGTTTTTTTCTTCCTCCTTTCCTCTGATGTGTCAAGATGCTTTAGCACGACAAGTCTTTTTGAGATAAACTTAATTCACCTCTGATTATTATACTGAGTAAACCCCCAGAAATTTAAAACTTGAGCTAAGCACAGATTGCTGCAGGTGTTTAATTCAAAATATTTAAGTCTGGGGAAGGTCTCTGGGATTTTTTTTCTCAGCCAGAAATTTCATAACAGAAATTATGTGTGTGGGATAATTCATTTTACAAATTAGATCAACTGAACCATTTAGAAACTTTTATTAGTCTTGAGAGGGGAATAAAAAAAAACAACAACAAAACAGAATACTACTTTTTTTTTTTTCCTTTTTATCTGCTTTTAAAGTTCTTGGAGGAGGAACAAGATGGCATAGATCACCAAAAAACATGTTGATGTCTAGGACAGAGGCCATGATTCAGTTTACCTACTGTGTCTCAAAAGAATGATGATTGATAGGCTGAGCACAGCCATGTTTCATCACTATAAATCTGAAACTGCAAATAACTTTGGCTTTGCAGTGACTCTGTCAGGCTACAGACTTTGAGCTGACAGAATCTGGAGACTACTGCAGTGAGTGGACCAATGAGAAATTTACACCAGTGCAATTGAGAATAGAGTTTGAGTATTTCTTAATTATTATTTTCTCTTAACACCTCCTATGAGTCTCCTGGTCTTTTTAATATTGTATCCAATTATTGAAAGAATTTACTTAGTGGATGTGTGTGTCATGATTATTTTATAATATGATAGCAATGTTTCTGCTCAGAGTAGATGGTAGTGTCCTTCCCAATGTCTTTTAGGTGAGGTCAGGAAAGTCTTCAGTAGACCAGATATTCTCTGAGTTCTTTTGCTTTGATTGGATAGCGAGTTTCAAATCGACTCTTTGTTTCTAGGTGAACTTAATGCCTCATATGATACCTGCAGATAATGCATTACATTAATGGAAATGCCAGCAGACCTGGGGGACCTTGGACTGTGTTCTTTTCAATAGCTGCTGCAACATACAGGGGACGTTGTGATTGATTCATTGTCAATAACACTACTGACTGAATTGCCCAACTTCATTTGCAACCATCCTAGGGAAATAGTTTTGCAACTGGGCCTCAGCAGATGCTGAGGAACATGACTTCCACCAAAAATTTTTCAAACCTGAAATGAGCTTGTCTTCCCAGCAGAAAGGGAAGGGGGTGAAGCTGTTAGCCATGTTAGGTGTACTAGCAATGTCCATTTGGCATTACAGAAGTAATAAGATGAAAAGTAAAAGATACAGAGTGTAACCAGATCAGATATACTAAGCATCTTATGAAGCTTCAAATCAGAAGAGGAGTTGACATTTCAGATAATTTGTATTATACTTCACAAATAAATGTTCTTATTTTAACTTCTGCTAGTCAAATTATTTTGATGAGCCTTTATGTTTTGTATTGTTCTTGAGATTTGAGACTGCACAATAGTATTATCAAAATTAAAAATTAATTAATATTACTAGCATAGGAGGGCTATGGAAAAAAAAAATCTATTCAAATGTATTTTACAAGGATTTTAACTTTGTTAACAATAACCAGCCTGAACCCTGCTTGTTCCATTTTAAGACTAGAAAAATCTGTTCAATTACTTGAATGTGTGATTATTTTTAACCTTATTGTGTTTTTTTCCTATTGTGTTTTAGAATTCCCCAAAATAAGCGTGATTGGAACTGTCAAAACTTCTTGCAACAAATGGAGACAACCTGACCATTTTGCAAACCTGAGATTGCATCCAGACTCCTTTGCAAGTATCTGGTCAAAAAGGCTTTCCTTCCATCCTTTCCAGGGGGACTTCAGGTAAGAAACAGATTGCACATTCTGTTGGTCCAGCTGATGAAATGTTGCAATGTCCCTTTGAGTGATGGATTACACAGAAATGATGGATACATAGGCAGGACCAGCTTCTGCAGAGCCTTTGTCTAAGCAAATTCAGACTCTTTATTTCCTATTGTCCAAAACATTTTTGCCTTTTTTCAGGTAGCAGTGTCATTAATGTTAAGCATTTGGTCACTCAGAGTTGGACTCATTTTTATATTTTTGATGCTGAAAAGATTCTTCTAAGTTGAAAAGGTAAAAAGGTAGATGAGCTCTCTTGGAAATTCTTGCTTTAGTGTGAGCTGAACAAACTTGATGCTTGTATGGAACTATTGTCTTGCTACTTTACTGTGCTTTGAAGGGTGGTGTTCTCTTCACGAGCTTCCCAGCCAAAGCTGTGCTCCATGAGTGTGCCTAAGCTGCACAGCTTCATAGGTAAAAAGAAGGGCATACTTAAGAATATTCTCTGTTGTGGTAAACCTAGTTATTCATTTAACATAATTTTTTTTTTAAAGTATGTTTTTGTTCAAGCTTTTTCAGAATACATTTCTTCTAATGACACTTAAAATCCAACTAAATATGCATTGGCATAATCTGATCTGAAGATTTGTAGCTATCTGCCTTCCTAGAATGTCTCAGGCAGGAGAGAAAACTGTTTGGCTCAAAAAAAAACAGGACAGGGAAGAAAAGGTGCAAATAGACATGAGACTAAGTACAACTTTCCAAAATTAAATCCTTCAGGTCAAATTAGGAACATATCTGTCAAGTTATTCTTATCACATATAGAACAGCTAATTTAAATACCATTATAAAAAGTTAATTAAGCATAATCTGCAAAACCTGAAGTATAAAGCTAAAGGACTAAAATTAATAGTGCAAGAATGAGACTCATTCAGTTTTAAACTAATGGTTTTTACATGATACCTTCTGTTAAACCATAGGCTCATTTGGGGACTGCAGGATAGTAAATTTTTATCAGGATTTAATTTTGTTTAATTTAGAGCAGAGTTCTATAATAACATTTGCCATGGAATACTCAAATTAGGTTAATTACATGTGTCAATTTTTGTTCATAAATCATTTTTAAAAATAGACTTGGGACACAGGTAATACATTACATTAATGATAATGTGTTTCAGAGTGATGTTTTTATTTGGATGCAGCAAAACTGATGGTGCTGTTCATTATGTGTTTGTAAAGACTGTAAAATCCTAAGTGGGAACAACATAAAATGATGAGATGTCCTAGAATTATGCAGGGCAGATTCCACTGAATGACTGTGAATCAAATGCAAAATATGGAAATTAAGCTATCCTGTGGAAACGATGTCCAGAACATGATCTGTCTATGCTTCTTCACAGAGGTTGGAAATAGCTTTTATAGGAAAGCAAACATCAGTCATTCTGTATCACTTTGAAAACTTTTTCCAAGAGTGCAGGTATTCCACACAGCTTTCTTCAGCACACAGGTAATAAAAGGGAAACCTTTTGTGCTGCAGGTGTCCTCCTGCTGACAGGGTTGTCTAACTAGTGCTTCATACAGTGTGTTTGGAAAGTGAATCGATCCACCAAAACACTCCTTTATTGAAGGATGTTTCTTTTCATTGCTGACACAGAATATGTGCTTCTTTCTACAATGAAAGCATGTCCAGACATTGTTCTCTTTTTCAAGCGCAGATAACTTTGTTTTAAAATCCCGTTCAGCTGCCAAGTGACAGCAGTGTATTTATCTGCCACATTATTTACCATTCTCAAGAATTTAACAGCTAGAAAATGATTAGTTAAAGGACATCATAAATCTTAACACAGCCCCCACAGTAAGCACATTGGCCAGAATCCAGTCCTTGCAGCTGGCCAAACGCATTTTTATGTGACCCAGAAAAGGAGAAATTAAATGGCTTTATGTTCAATGTGGAAAAGTCACCAGTTCTACCCATAAAGTAGCCTAGGGCAGGTTCAAAGCACCCTAAGCTGCAGCTTGTAAGTTCAGGGGCTACTCTAGAAGATAAGGAACCCTGTGATACTCTGTCTGAATAGTAACTTTCACAAGCCAGATGCTGGGGACTGGGAGGAGGGCTTATTGAATGACTAAGTTGGCAGTGTTTCACCAGAGAATAAGTTCATCATGATAAGTCAGGATGTTTGATAGAAAGGGGAATAAAGCCAATTTAATGACCTGTAGTAGGAGCAAGAAATCTGATCTATTTTTCTGATCAAACATAAAGGAATATTTATTTCCTCACAAACCTTCTCTGGCCTGTAGTTATGAAAGCGAGGTGTGCTGTTTGTCAGCATGATTTCTTTATTGGAGTATATTCTTTCAAAGAGTAGCCATTAAAGTAGGTGCATCTGTATTGGAGGTCCATTAATGCTAGTTAATACAGTGTAACTTTGTCAAATATGGCAGCATCTGAGAAATCTCCAATGTAAATTCAAATTCTAATAGAAGCAGCTCATTGGATCCCCAGAAAGTAGATTTGGTATCTGACTTGTTCATCTTCTCCTTATTTATCTGTCTAGTTTATCTAATCAGCTTTATCACCTGAATCTTTTAAAATCTCATTTTATTTAATACACCTGTGTTTTTTTCTAACAAACCTCAAGTTGTGTTATTTTTGTCGGGAAGCTGGAATCAATAAATGAAATGGCAAAAAGGAAGAAAGATTGATGTTCCTTTTATTCTTTTATTTACTTTAAATTTCACAGTCTTTTGCTTTTATTCTTTGTCTTCAACTTTTCTTCCTTCTTAATACACTACAGAGATCTTGATTATTTTTTCTTCTACATAAATCTGGAGTTGCTAAATGCTTGTACTTAATGAGACGTTTGCCAACACCCAGCAGAGTCCCGATTTGTCTGTGCTTTGTGGGTAGCTCCATTAACTGCAGTGAGAGTGCAACACCCATTTAGGAGCTAAGGCTCTAATAATATTATGGAACATGCTTTTTGGTATGATCAGAGAATACAGATTTGTCTGGGATGGAGAATGTGTGGCATGAAGAGCACACATAAATAAACACACGCGTGTGCACACAGAAAGCAGAGTTTTCCATGGAGTGAATGGATGTAGTGCAGTAAAGAGGGAGAAGACAGAATGCTGCTGGTTTTGTCTCCTGTGTTGGTGCCCGTCTGAATATAGGGACCCAGCTGCTTCATAGAAATCATGATGGGGGCCCAAAATGGAGGGTCTACTGGAAAGTTGTGTCTGGTTCCCACCACACAGGGTGGTGTAGGGAAACAGGCTGGCACTTGGTATGTCACGACATGGACCTGCCAGCCAAAATCTTTCAGACCTGTCAGTCTGGGGCTGAGGAGGGAAGCATCCCCTGCCAACAGAACCTTTGTGCACAGAATGTGTGCATATAGCTCTGTATACAGCAGTGTCACAAACCAGAAACTATTTCCTCTTCACAGACATTATACAGGGCTTTTTTATTCCACGAGTCCCAGGCAGCACATCTCTCCATCACTGCAGTGTCAGGTTGCCAAATGTGTGCAGGTCGTGCTATGATGCATATGGGGCTACTGTTGATTAATTAGAAATAGGGTCATTTTTTGTGTTTCTTTGGTTCTCAAAAGGTCCGAAAGTTGGTGAAATGTGGGCAACTAGCCCTCCTGGGGTAAGACTGCACTGCAATTTGACAATGGAACTGCATCATGAGCCGCTGTGCCCAGATATGTTTTTATCTGGCTGAGAGTAAGAGTGAAAACATATCAGCACAGACTCAGGGTGGCAGCTGACTCCCGCCTGCATCCTGTATTCCTGGAGAGCTTGTTCAGTTCCTTGTCATGGTTGCTATTATTTCCTGAACTGGTTCATTTGAAGTCTTGTGCAGATGTGCCAATGCACACTGCACTGAAGACTGTACACATACCCTTAGGCTCCTAGGAAGAGCTGGTTAATGATGTTTGTTCCACTCAAAGACTCTTTAATTTAGCCAGCAATGGCATAACATGATCCAGTGTCTGAGAATGAGAGTTAAAAGCATTCAAGTTGGCAATAAAAGGCCAGCTTTTTAACAGTGAGGGTAATTAATCATTGGTGTGCTTCATCCAAATAGTCATTTCTTTTTCATGTAGCTGTTTAAGAAAGGCATGTAATTCTTAGTTAAAATATAGGAATGTCTCACTGGTTAAACACCTCTGCAGTAAAGGAGCTATTATAATTACCTAAGTTCAGCAGTCAGCTTTAGGGCTTTGTGCTGGGCTGCAGACATACTTGTGACTCGTATCAGGCCAGAAAAAGGACCAACTTCTGCTCTTTGTCCACCTTGGTCTTTTACAAACAGGTGGTAGGTTCTCTGCAGGTGCTATCAAGCCGTGCAGTTTAATTTTCATTCTTGAAAACCCCAGTCTCAAGATTTTGTGCAGAATTCCTAAAGTACTGAAATTTGTTAAAGATTTCATAGTGGGAGACAAGGAGGTGTGTGCTCCTCTCAGCTTTTGCCATCAGAGATTTTATGTTTGTATTTATTGAAAAACTCTTCACTAATAAGAAGTGAAAGAATCGGTAAATTAAAAAAAAAAATCCAGTCACAAAATTTTGCTACCTTCCTACTATTGCTTTAAAACTAATACATTAATGTATTTACTTAAGAAACAAATCACTGTTTATATTCTTTTTCGCCTTTTCTTACCAAAACCTTTCTATTTTTCATACTTGCCCAATACATTTGTATTTTATACCTACTAAGTTAAATTAGATTTTATCTCCTTATGTTCAGCTTTTGTTCTGGTTCAAGTAGGTTGTCCACTGAGTGCAAAATTCTGGTGTTAGGTGGAAAGTTGTGAATAAAATTTATTGGCTTACCCGATGCAACGTTATTTTGCATGTAATTCATCTCATTTCACTACCAAATCTCAGAAGACCAAGCTTCACTGAAGCCAGAATCTTGCTGACCTGAGGAGAGATAGAATTAGATCCCAGTGTATCTTAATGAGTCTTGAATGACAGGTAGGATCCAGGCTGACACTCTGCACAGGGATGTCATCAGCTTCTTATATTTTTAACTCATGTTGAAATGTTCCTTTTGAACCCACCTACGTGTGGGTATAATTGTCAGTCCAGGAGACTCAGGAAAGAGTGTTCCATTTAGAGGTAGATCTCAGTAATGCAAGACTAATGAGATCAATTTGTTCTGGTCTTTCACTGACTTTCTGATTACTTTTAGCTCTGGCTAGAATCCAGCATGGATAATTACATTCTTCCTACCTAATTCCCCCTGTAGTTTCTGTTGCATATGGCATTCTTTGGCTCCTGGTGGTTTTTTGTTTGCTGAGAACTATTAAAGTGTTCTATGTTTCACCCCAGAATTGGCTGCATTTCAGTAGCTCATGAAGTGTTTCATATTTTGTGTTGTTTATGAAGCACCTTGGGACAGATTTGGATTAAGGGTCCCACCTGAATTGCAGGATTTCCTTCCCTGACATCCTTCATAACACATAGATTTTACATTTTACTAAATATCTCTCAGTAGAATTGGTGAGTTGGAAGGGAGCTCTGGAAATCGGTGAGATCTGGAAGTCCAACACCCTGCTTGGAGCAGGGTCAGCTACAGTAGATTGCTCAGGACCATGTCCACTTGCGTTTACCCTAAACCTCTTGTGCTCCAACTTGCGCCCATTGTCTCTTGTCCTGTCATTGGATGACATTGAGAAGAGTGTGGCTCCATCCTCCTTACACTCACCCTTAACATATTTATAGACATTAAGGAGGTCCCCCCTCAGTCTCCTCTTCTCCAGGCTAAAGAGCCCCAGCTCTCTCAGCCTCTCCTCAT
>JANHGL010001273.1:94331-162961 GCA_024611195.1 Ceyx melanurus
CAGCACAGCCTGCTGCTGTGTCAGCCACTCCTCCCAGTTTGGTGTTATCAGCAAACTTGCTGAGGGTGCTCTCTACCACCTCATCCAGGTCACTGATGAATATATTGAATAATATTGGCTCATTCTGGTCTTGTTCATTTCCGTCTTGTTGTGGGGAGTCCAACTCTGAACACAGCTCTCAAGTTGTGCTCTTCCCAGTGCTGAGTAGAGGGGAACAATCATCTCTCTTGACTACCCTTGACCTGCTGGCAATGTGTTCCTAATGCAGTTGAAGATGCTGTTGGTCACCTTTGCCCTAAGGGCACATTTCTGGCTTAGATTCTCATCCCTGTTATCAGAATTCAGAGTCCTCCTTTCACTTCTTTTTGCCCTTTTAACTGTCACAAAAACACAAGCTTTAGTTTCAAACATCTTCATTTTCAGATGTACTTCTTATAAGCTCTGTAATAGATTATGTTTTAGATGGTTAAGTAGGTCCCAACTCAGAAATTTCAAGAAGTATGCGAGCCTGAATAATTGTATTTCTCTTAATATTTCTGGTAGTGTTTGAGAATTTATATAAAATTGTGAATTAATGAAGCAAGTTTGCAACTGGAAAAAATAGTGTTGAGGAGAATCAGGCTTTCCTATGGCTGAGCTTGTCCTGTTAATGTTGTTTGAAGAGTCAAAGGAAGGGGTTTCAATGGCAAGAAGAACTGATTAAAAAATAATAGCATACCCTATAACACAGAGAAAAAGGCTAACCTAATTAGAGCAGTGTAAAGGCGTATGGCAATCTGGCAGTCATTCTTAGCTCAGCTGCAGACTTTCTGAGTAGCTGGCAGAGGCTGTTTATTTTCTCAGGACTTTAGATCTTTATCAGTAAAATAGGGAGGAAAGGAATTCCTGGTTGCTTGTTGTTACCCTAAAACAGGGAAAGGAGAGTCAACTTTCTTTTGCAGAGATGATCCAGAGGGAAAAGACAAATTTGCTAACTATCAACCCTTCAACTGTCACCATAATAAAAGCAGTAGATATGTATCTATCTATATATTTTTTTTTTTAGTTGTTAGAGTTTTTTAAATTATTTTTTATTCTAGATCCACAGTTAGAGTTTGCACAGTGTATGGCTTTAATATTTTTTTCTTTTTCTGGTAATGCCACAGTTGTCCATTTTAAATAGCTGATGTCCAGTCTCATCATACTGTCCTGCTTACATAAAATGAGGACATAATTTGCAGCTCAAATTCAGGGAATAATTGGGGAATTATGTCTGGATTTTTTTTAAATGGAGTAACAGTTTTCTTGGATTCCTTGTAAAGACCAGTAAATGGCAGTTACAAAACCATCATGATAAAATGAAATTGTGGGACATTTCTTATTAAAATGCACAACAATTTCTGCAGTTGTGCTGGAATTGGAAATTAACTTTTAAGGTGCATTCATCTCTTAGTCTCCTTACATGCCTTTACTCCTGCATTTTGAATTGCCAAAAATATTAAAATATCCATTTTGGGGATGAGGAGGGTGTTTACACACTGTTCTTCATAAGTAGCTCTAGAATTGCTTTGTTTAATGAGTCAGGGTTTTTACCTGTTATTTGGAGGCTTTGTTTGTATTTAAACAACATGGAGTTGATAGTTACTCTGGCAAACAAATGAGTCCACAGGTGTTTTCAAAACTTACCTGTCAGGATCCCTTTTTGGTATTCATTTCCAGTTAAACTCATGGGAAACTTTACACATAAGTCCTTTAATGCTGATTGCCCACCCAGATCTGATCATTGATTTTTCTTTTATTTTTTTTGCCCGCATACAGTAGGTCTGAATGTTGCTGGTATAGAACCTGCTCCATGCTTTTGAGATATTGATGAGCTTTTAATTTTTAAACGTATTAATATCCCACCTTTTCTAAAATATAGGACTACACTGATTTTTAATAGCAGTAAAATAATTTTGAAAATGTGGAGTCCCAGTCAGGACTCCCAGGCTGGAAAGCTGTAGATAAGAGTCTCGAAGTGGAGAAATGAATCTGAATCCTGTTGAGAAGTGAGATCAATTTTTAATTCTAGGTGCCCAACAAAGGTCTATTAGCTTGTCTCGATCTGAATGATAGTATTATGATTCTTGCAGTAAGACTACAGTTAATTGAAAGATGAATGAGTTTTTTTCCCTTCCAAAAAAGGGGAAAAAAATGACTGAAGCTATATTCTAAATTTTATTGCAAAGTAACTTTAAAAAGCTTATTGTTCTCCTTTGTAATTTTAGAGTCTCAGAATAAAATCTGTCCATAGCAAGTTAACCTAATCTCTTACAACAAGTCATGTAATGTTTGTGCTGATGCTTTTTATAAGATGCATTTCATCTTTCTGAGACACACATTTTTGAAGCTGATGTTCTGAAAATATCTTACTTTAGTAACAGTTTCTGTCACAGATGGTGACAGGAATGGCATTGTGTCTCTGGCTGTACTGGAAGAGTTATTAGTACACAGAAAGTTAGAGTTTTGAATGATGCTTTCTACGTGCAATGTTCTTTTTGAACCTTTTTGTATCCGCTGTAACTGCTGCATTTACTGTGGCATTGTTCCCAGGTTCTATAATTCCCTTAGCCAGGAGAGTTATTTTTGTATCCCAGTGGTGATTGTTAAAACAGTGGTATTTTTTTCTTGATAATGATAATTTTATTAATTTAGTTTGGTTCACAAGGGCACTGACCCAAAAGAAAATTACCATGGTATGAAAAGGGAGGTCTTGTGCTCATATCCTCTAACTTCTTGGGAAAGCCTCAGTCAGTGGATCCTGTGTGATATAGACTTGGAAACTACGCTTTGGATTTCAATTTATTAAGTGAATCAAGTGTGTCTGATTCACAATCATAAGTACATTTGTATTAAGACTGAGCTAAGGCCATAACCTCAATTTGTTGACTCGTTACAAATCTGCAGCAGGGGTCCATGTGATGAATACTGGATGCTGTATGTGCTCCAAAAGTATCCATAGGAAGTGAAGAGTAGTAATATCTTGTTAGATCTTGTTTCAGACATTATACAGAACTGTAAGACAAAGTGTCATTTAACTGAGTTTCAAACTATGGAACTCGAGAATTTTTCTGAATTTTTAGCCAGATACCACGTGTTTGGTAATTTATTGAAAGAGTTGAGAGCTTGTTAATAATCTGCAACAGAAGATAAAATTTAGCACTGAAATACTTCAATACTGTCAAAGCAGGATACTTTGACTGTCTGAAGACTTACAGAGATTATATCTTCACAAAAGTATTGAGACCTCAAAAAAAATAATTCCTTCTGTCTTCTTAAATCTCAGGTCTTTTCAGAACTGGGTAAAAACCCCTCTTTTAACCTAGCAATGTTTTGAATAGTAAGTTTTAAACAGTTTTCTGAATGAGATCTCTGTGTGATATATTTTTCCTTCCTGAATTTACTGTCCTTTAAAGCCCTGTATGTATTAAGCTGTTTACTCTCCAGAAAAAAAACAAACAAACAACAACAGAAAAAATCCAACCAAACAACCCTCCTTGCTGTTTAGCTAAGACATGCAGACTAAGGCACTTCACCTTCCTTTCCAAGGTAATGGCACCATGTGACTGGTGGCCTCATCCTTTTGCTAAGTGGTAATGGCTAGAGATGTAGTTACTGCCTTGTGAGAGAGTACCACCCATTGCAACTTGGCTTTTCATCTTCTGACTGAAGCTCAGAGATTTAGGCTTGTTTCTTAATAGCTTTGCTGTAATCCGCACTTGTCATTGTGATGTGTATCTAGGAGACAGGTATTAAGTATTAATAAACCTGCTATTTAGCTTAGTTTTGCAAGGTAGAGAAAATTGAGATCCTTATTTGTCAAGGCATTTAAAAGCATGTTAAAAATCCCATTAAAATCGGTGCAAGTATTCACATGCTTAAAGATAAGGCTTTATCAAGACTGAAACCACTGCTCAGTACTTGACAGAATATAGCCCTAAATATATTGTCTCTCTATTTCCACATGCCCTAGATTTGCACATTAAATAAATCAGTCATCCTTACAACATTACAGATCATAATAAAGCATTTAGTATCTAAAAGTCTTCACTTTTTCATCTTGCACAAGCATCATGAAATCTTAATGTTATTAAAGGCTAAATAATTTATGTTGCTTGCATAGGAGAAAATGGCATAGAGTGCCCATGGTCTGTGGGCTTGAATTTCTAAATGTCTCTTACTGACAAAATACAACATGTATTTGGATTAGAAAAATATTTTTACACCCCCCCCCAAAACAAACAACAACAAAAAACCAAACAAAAAAAAAAAACAACCCAAAAAGCCCCACCAACAAACACTGACCAGTGGAAAATAACAATATAAATCAAGAAGACAATTCAAAGAACAAACAGATATTGCTGCAGAAGTGCTCAGTTATTTTCTAAAGTGACATTGGTTTTTTTTCCATGCACTAGCAGATTCATCAGTCATTAAGAATTACACAAGTACCTGTTCATTCTTTCTTTAAAAAAAATGTATTGCACACCACCTGAAATATATGTGAACCAAGATTTAATGGTACACTCCACCACCAGCTTGTTTGAAAGATTTACAAGGTAAGTTCTCTCGCTTACTCAGGTAGAGATCTTTCTGATTCTGCTTCAAGGTTGCAGTCGTCAACAAGGAAGGCATTTGGACACAAGGCAAATGTAGCTCATAGATCTGCAGTTGGACTGGGAAATTCAGAAAGTCACATGAAATGGCTGAGAACAGCTGTCTAAGAAAGTAGTTTAAATCCCATAAATTGTGCAGCAGAGAAAAGAAGGAAGGAGATAATCCTTTGCTGAGGAGGTTTTAACTTGCTGATTCATTTCCTTATGTAGTATTTGTTTGGTTTGGGACTTCGGTTTATTTTATTTACTTGTTTCTTCTATTTACTACTTTATTTTATTTACTACTTTATTTTGAATGCATCTCCCCAGAAAAAAAAACAAACAATAATGCAGTGATTCAAGTTACATTCCAAACAAGACTATGTTTTGAGTTTAGAACCAAATTTTCCCAAGTTCAAGAATTTAGGGTTCCAATTCAGGGAGATCAATAATTTAAACATCAGGCTTGTCTCTGAACATTGAGCTTGAAATTAATGAATAAGGTAAATTAAGATAAAACTGCAAAAAATAAGACTGTACTCTTAAAGCAGAAAAACTGCTTTGCTTCATTCAGGGCTTGTGTTTGTAATTTTAGTTTCTCACCTTCCACATAAACTGTATTATATGAGTTCTGAGTCTAATATGCTTGGCTTTTTGTATTAAAGATAATGATTCCTGACCATAGACTTGACTTCTACAAAATAACTAAAGCTAATAAATTTGAATAAGGAGAAAATTAATGATGTTATTTACTACTTCTCATTAAGGGAATTAAAACAGATGTGCATCAAGGAAAAGAAAGATTAATTAATAGAGGCCAGTAAGTGTAATGTTTAAAATGAAAGCTATTTAAAAATATTTACTTGAGAATAGCTTGTAATGGAATACTTAATTAAAAAAAGTAACCAATTAAAAAATCATGGCAAAAAATGAAATTAAATTGCAATGAACCTGATGACTTCCAGCAATTAAAAGTCTAAACTGTAAGCCCCATCTGCTTAATAAATATTCCACCAGAACAGTAGTGGTGCAAGAATTTGAACTACATGATTTTAAGAAATATGCAGAATATGGTAGAGAACTGCACATTTAGAGGCTTGAAAATTCTTGAGTAATTACTTGGTTGTGGTGACAGCCAATAGAAGCTAGAAAATTGACCTGCTGTGATGGAAAATGACTAAGTAAAACTGTTGCAAGACAATGCAGCAAGATAAAGCCTTAAACTTAGCACAGTCTTTGGAATGGGCATTGACTGAGGGTATTGCATTTTTGGGCAGGTACCAAGAGTTTTTTGTGGGTAACACCTCTTGAATATAAATACATTCTACAGATGAAGGCACCAAACTTTGATAACAGAACTAAAATGAAGTTAAATTGTCTTCAAGGATGTTTTGATAGGTGGTAGCTAATAATAAAGTTGTATGAAGGAGTTGCTTTTTGATAGTTTAAAGGCAGCTGATGGAATAGACTCAGGCTGTGGGGGTTTTAGCCTATATCTGAGTAGTAAAAGGAGTAACAACTCTTCTACGAGGCCTGCATTAATTGTAGAAATCCAATTCCTCCTGAGGGTAAGTCTGCAATGTAAGCAGAGAGTTTCAGGCTATTTTACACAAAGTTTTCTGTTTGTTTTTTTCCTCCTCCCTGACCTTGGACAGGAGGTTGGAATCAATAAAGTGCATTTCTCTTTTCCACTGAAAATACTTTAGTGTGAAGGAAGTTTTGTTGGTTGGGGATTTAAAAACTTTTCAGTTGCATTTTTAAACTTTTCATCATGTGCATTTTTTCCAAGCTGACCTCTCAGAATTACAATATTTAATTTTCCCAAGTGAAACATTTTTTGATGTGGCAATTGTAAAATCTTTGTTACTGAGGGATTATACTTTAGTGACAAGCACTAGAAAAAATACACTCTCCTCTAGGGAGGGCGTCCCTACTTTTCTGTATTTATCTCTGTCTCTAGCAATAAAATTCTATCTAACTCTGCTTAACAGAAATGTTCCCATCATATACCTGCTCCTTGTGAGCCCCATCAATGTCAAAGACAAGTCTGGCACTTACTGCTGTGTGTTTTAAACAGAGCCCGCGTTCATGAAAGTGTCCCTGTCCTATACAGGCAGTAAGAATGGACTTGCATTTAAACACAGAAAAATGTAATTTGCAGTGTCTGAGTCTTCCCAATGGACTTCTCACAAAGTATTAACTATTTGGCTGAATTTCAGATCTTATGAATGAAAGTGCTGCCAAAGGGTTCAGTGTCGCACAGCCAGGTGCAACCTGATAAAGATGACAGGTGGAAGGGTAACATGCTGGTTGGGACTGTAAGATCACCTCACTGTCCTGTGAATTCCCACTGGTGTCAAAGGCACCACATGTTTCCATTGTGTTGGTTCAGTTTCAGCTGGAATGAAACAAGTCTTCAAAGCTTTGGTTATATATGTAGCTTATTTCTTCTTATTAGAGCAGGAATAAACACTTTGATGGAATAATTTTGACAGGTAACACCACTGAATGATAAAAATAAGGACCTCATGAGCAAATCAAGCAGTGTAACAAACATGTTCATTCTTATTAGCACACTTTCTGAGTTTATTCCAAGATTTTTGAAAAGTTTTGGACCCGGAAGCAGCAATGGCAGAAAAATAGAGCAGTACCTTCCATTGTTTTTCACACTCTGGTGCCTTGCCACTGTTTAAACCATAGGGGCTGAGACAAAATATATTTCAGCTTTTATCAAACTTTGGGAGTGACCAAACAGGCAAGCCTTTCACCTTATCTTCACTCCTTTTCTTCTCTTGCACTTCAGTTCTCATATGTGATTTCACCAGTCTGACGAAATGCAATGCATGGTTCGCTACATGCAATACAACAACAATTACAGTAATTACAACAGTTCTCTTTCTGTGCTGAAATGCCAGGAATCTGAGAGCAAGAGCAGTAAATATATACTTTTTGATGGTTTGTTAGTTTTATTGTCTGTGACCAGCCAACATGGTGCTTGAAAGAATGGGAGATTACTCTTTCAGTCTTAATTTTGGTCAGAAACCAATCATAGCAGAGACATGTTTATGAAGGCTGAGCAATATCAAGCATCAATCTTTGTTAACAGTGGTAAAAACAAACCCCTAGTCATAGATTTTAGATGAAATAATATTGAGATTGAAGCCTGCCATAGTGGAAATACACACTGGAAAATGAAGACCATGCTGGTAGGCATGATGTAGATCCATCAGCCATTGCAGTACACATTAACTTTCTACAACACTTGGATAACTCAGATATATAAGCCTGGTGTGGAAAATAACATGCACATCACCTTAACTCTGCCTGCTAAAATGTAATAACAATTCTTTCCACTTACTTAATCAACTCGTATCAGGTTATTAGATGCAGACTGCCAGGGTGGTGCAACAAGCAGGTCTGTTGCACAAACTGTGAAGTTTAAAAAACAAACACGTTTCACATCAGCCTCTCTTGGAAATACCTAAAATGTTTTGGGGAACAGACTTTTCTGTGTGCTTATGAATAAGTTTATGGAATTTTGTTCTGCTTTGGGCAGGAGTGTGTGGACTGTTGAATATCCATATTTCCATGAAAAGAGAATTTCAGTCATTACCTGGGGAATAGAACACATCTATTACTCTATCCAGTATGAGCAAAGCTAGGGGGATTGTTTATAGGTAGCAGGAAACGAGCATAAGTGTCCAATGCTTTGCTTTAGGGACACAAGGGGAAGGTTTGGGGTTCTGAGGACATATTTTGCAGAATTATTTCAGGGTACAGAGGAGGAAAGGAGCTATTCCAAGCTGAGAGTCTAACTTGGTAGCACTAACTCCCACTCCAGATTTACTACATAGTTCAACTGAACGTTTCACTGTGAAGTTACTAACGTGCTGGATCTTCACCTTCTTGAGGGCAGCAGAAGCACATGTCCATGAATGCCAGTGCCCATAAGAGATGATTTATCTGGTGAGAGGAGGAGGGGAGCAGGCAGAAGAGAGAGGAAAAGGAAATTATGAATACTGTTGCCAGATTTTGCCCTGCAGGTCAAGTAATTATATGAAAGCCTTGACTTTCTATTTTTCTAGTTGTATCTCTAATTATCTTTCTTCTATTTTAGTGCGTTTGTGTCTATAACCATGAAGGCTGTAATCTAGAATAGAAAATTCTTACATTCATAGTACTCCTCAAACTAAAACAATGTATTTCAGCAATACAAAAACGAACAAGAAAACCCCAAACTCTTTTCTATAGAAACCAGACTTAGAACATTTTCAGTACTGTTTGGCAACAGCTTACTAAGTTTAGAATAAGACCCTTTTTGGAGGTAGAACCTATTGCTGTGCTCCAGTTAACCCAGGACTTGCTCCCATTTAACCAGTGACTGCTGAAACAGTCTCTGAGGACCTGCTTGTGAGAAGTGTCCAGAATAATTTGCTAGTTCAGTCTCAAAAGAAGGTATGCAAAGAAGTGCGAAGTACCTCCCCAAATTGATCTCTGAGACTGACTTCAAAAGGCATCACTTAAGGGCCCCTCTGAAAAGTACTGAAGATTCAAAGGGTCAGGAGCAGGGGAGGGAATAAGGTAGAGCATGAGGAGTGTGTGCAGTGCAAACAGAAACAGGAGCAGAAACACAGCTATGAGGAGAAATTTTGAAAGTAAGAAGAAATAAAAACTTGAGCTTGCTATGTCAAATAACAGAGGAGTCAATAAGGAGATCTGATGATTTCTATAGACTTCCTAATCTTCAAAGACTTTAAAAAATATTAAGGATTAAAAAGATATATATATTATTATACAGGACGAAGCAGACATATAAAAATTGTTCAGGTATATATAAAACAAAAAATAAAAATCAAACCACCCAAGGGCCTTCTGAAAAGCAGCCCATCTCCTTCAGATAAGACAGAGTTTTATCATCTTATCAAAGATTAATATAATTAAAATATTTAAGCTCAGCTCAATGCTAATTTTGAGCAGAAGGGCAGTTGTTTCCAGTGTAAATTGTGAGACTGATAACTGTCAAGTGACACTGATGAGCACAGCCCCTTGGAGAAAAATTGAACATACAACCAGACTGTTATAACAGAATATCCCCTTGGCACACTAAACAAAGCTAAAGCTCTCATTAGCATGCCTCTGCTTCCCTTTTGCCATTGACATTTCTGATCCCAAGGGAGGTATAATGAAACAATATACTGCAAACTGCCCCAATTTTGTTACTGTTTTTATTGCTAATGCTATTTGGAAGGAAACTGTGCTTGACCTTTAACTGGGTAAGTATACAGTCAGGTCTCAAGGAGCTGACAATTAGCAACTAATCAATAGAGAGTATCATTGGCTCGGAAGCTCCTTTCCTAGACTTTTACTGATCTACAAATGCCTGTCATTTAAGTCACATCAAGGCCTCGAAGGTGGACTGGTGTGGAAACAGAAAGCAATGCTGATACTGCTTAGCTGACCCTTCATCTTTGGTGGCAGTGAGCTTATCCAGCTTTGGGGTGAAAATGTACATCAAAGGAGACAGATACAAAAGGAACAATCAAGATGTACAGGACAAGCTAAGGAAGGGCTATCTAATAGTTTGTGAGAATAAGTAACATTGTCTTCAGATTCTTTGGTTAAAGCCACTACCAAAAATCTTTCTGCACTAAGAAAATCTTGTTTCTCTCCCATGATGTCTTATGTGTGAATTACAGGTTTGATAGACTGTTATTTATTGGTTTTAAGCTGAACCATAATTGAACATGGTGTATTGCAGTTTTAGATGAGAGGTCAATCTAATTGCCAAGTAATTGTCTGAAAATTACATGAACAATAAAACATCAAGTTGTACACTTTGTAACATACAGTGTCAGACTGGTAAGAAATGTTTTTGTATTTAATTGACATTTAACAAAATAATTACAAGTCCTTCAGGATAATTAGAATACATACTGTATTTGCAAAGTGCTTAAAACCCTAGTTGACCTTTAGTAAGTATGTTAATCAATAACAAACATATAACTTGCTATTATGCCAGATAAATGCCTGTGTATTTCACTCAGATATTTAAAGGTGAAGGTTAAATCACATTAAATCATTACTCTGTCAAGATGGGTATTTTGCTCTGATGTGTTGCTTCCAGAGAAAGCATGCAAAATATCTTGTGAAAATGCTATAGGGATCTTACTTATCCATTTAAAAACCCACAGCAGGGATTTTAAAGTCTTGTGCTTCTGTGAGTGGCTCTCATAGAGTGCATAGTTCTGTGGAGATGATCCTTCTTGTCCCTCTTTTGTATCCCTAAAAATTTTCAGGAATTTTTGTTTTAATAGATATGTCTGTGCTGATGATTTTGCAGCAGTGTCTCCCCTGATCTTCCAACATCCAAAAAACATATTGAAGTGACTGTAAAATTACCTAGGATATAAATCTTTCCCCAAGGTGTTTAATAGAATCAGAGAATGGTAGGGGTTGGAAGGTACCTCTGGAGGTGATCAAGTCCAACCCCCCTGCCAGAGCAGGATCACCCAGGGCAGGCCACACAGGAACAGAGCCAGTCAGGTTTTGAAGGGATCCAGAGAAGGAGACTCCACAACCTCTCTGGGCAGCCTGGTCCAGGCTCTGTCACTCTCACAGTGAAGAAGCTTTTCCTCATGTTGAGATGGAAATTCCTGTGTTTCACCTGCTACCATTCCTTCTTGTTGTAAACATCTTCTCCTTAGATAGAAATATAATGATGGGTTTTTTTGTGTGCTAACAAGTTAATACAATAATTATTAGTGTGGTTTTAAAAAATACTTTGAATTATGCTTTTCTGTAACACTTTGTGCAGGACCTCAAATCTAGGAAGTTAAAATGATTTGCACTTGCAAACAAAAGGGGTAGATTGTTAGGTGCCAAATTCAATGAAGTAGCTAAAAAAACAAGCAAAAGATAAATAGTAGCTTTTAAAAGAATTTTTTCCAAAGCGTTATCTTAGCAAAAATTCTATTCACAACAGAAGCCATCTAAGAAGAGAACTGTTACTCATGTAATGAAAATCAGCATTATTCCACTAAACTACAGCTGGTATAATATATTGAAGATGTGATCGAGTCTATTTTAGCGAAAGGTGCAGTAAATTAATATGGCCATTCTCACTCTTTTTCAAGAGTAATATGCTTCTGACTTTGCATGAAGGTCAATGAAGTGTTAAATTGAGGGTGATTAAATACAGAGTGTGAAGGAAATGATTCCAGGAGCAAGAATCAGTGAGAAGACAGATATGAATGAGGATTCAATAAAATAAGGTAATCATTGAATGATGAAACCACATTCTGATATACCAATCCAGAGCTGTGAGCATTTGAAGCAGCAGTCACAACTGTATTGCAGAAAAATCAAACAAATCTCTCTCCTTGCCATGTAATTGAGACTTCTGTATAGTCATATGAAAAGTATTTTGTAATTTTCCTTATTGGCACTGTACCTGGAAGTGATATACTAAGAAACTTTAAAAAAAAGTCATTGAGTCAAGTAATTCAGAATTACCTTTTTAATAATGTAATTCCCAGGCCCAGTGCTTCTGAGAAAAGTCATCTTCATAACACTATGTTAGACAAAGACCTTAGATAAAGGCAATTCCAGGTCCTGCATTTACATTGTTATGTCACCATGCAACTAGGCAAGACACTTATCTTAATATTCCTAGGGGCATGCAAATCAGATAGGCTGTTTTCCAAATAGTGTGCAAATTGTAGTGATTGTACAGCAATTCTTATTCAGTTTTTGTCGGAACTATATTTACTAAGTGAATAAGGAGCTCTGTGTTGTCTTAAGATACGGAGTTGCTGGTAACAGCTGAAGCCATTTTGGTCTGAAGGCTCCTATGTTGTACCAACATGAGGTTATGATTGGGTAGAGAGAGTTCCTCACATTCACTTGTAGTATCAACCCATTGCATTTGAAAGCATGGCACACTAAAGGAAACAGAACATCTATGTCTATATTACCCATGTGAAATAAAACCTTATTTTGCAGATATTGTCTTCTGAATAAAACATTGCTCCCAAGTTGTAATCTAATTCCCCAAGAGGTAAACAGGGAATTCTGCAATGAATTTGATGAAACTAAAGTCAGACTCACATCAATAAAAACTGTCCCTAAATATTCCCTCAAACATTCTTAAATTTGAGTAGTATACCTTGGGTTTAGTTTACACTGAAATAGAGATTTATAGTCATTGAGAAGCTGATGATGAAAGAGATGAGAGGTTTTATGAGCCCTGAGGCAAGAAAATGCCAAGATACCAGTCAGGCCATTTGAAATAAAAGCCCAGAAATCACTCTCAAAGGGGATTGTTGATTTTCTGTGTTAATAATTGATAAAATCATGTACAGACATCTTAGCTGTAGATATAACTGCCAAAAGCTGTGAAGCTGCATGAAAATATACTGCATTGCTTTCTTCTGGAAAGTTCAGTTTTCAGAATGACTGCTGATTCCAGCATTGCTGATTTCCATCACAGAAGCTTCAGGAATTCTCATAAGCTGAATTCTTTCTGGTTGATGAGAAGTTTTAAAGTGCGACTCCCCCTTAAATGTTTTAGGCAGAAATAAGCTACTAATGATCCATTCATGAATCTGTCCCAGTCTGATGGGATCTTTACAGAGCAGTGGTGTGCAAGATGGAACATAATACTCTGGATGGTGTTTCTCTGAAGATCTGTAGAGTGGCTTTGCAGTTAGTTCTTCTATCTGCTTCTGAAATGAATCATACTACATTTGTCTTTTCTGAGCTTATGGGACTCCTGGTAGCTGGCCTTAGAAGTAAAGACTGAGACAAAGGTGGCATGCAGTAACTCAGCCTTCTCTATGTCCTCGATCACCAGGGCACCCACTTCATCTGGCAGCAGGCCCACATTGCCTTTAGGCTTCTTTTTGCCTCCAACATACTTGTAGAAGCTTTTCTTGTTGTTCTTGACCTCCCTTGCCAGCTTGATTTCAAGGGAAGCCTTAGCTTTCCTTGTTGCATCCCTGCATCCTTTGACAACCTCCCTATATTCTTTCCAGGTGGCCTTTCCCTCCTTCCATTTTTTATATATTTCCCTCTTCAACAGTTGTTCAGACATACCAAGCAATTCTTCCTTTCTTGGGAATGTGGCAATTACCTCATTTGAATCTGCTTTCTCATTTAGACTTGAAGAGGCATGTGGAGGTAGCAAACAGAGCTCACATTCATTGTGCCTGCAATTATAGATCAGAACCACTGTCGGTCTATGCTGCACATTACCTCAAAGACTCAAGTCTTGTGACCTTTTGTCACGCAGGTATCACCATCTAAAAGAATAGCTCTGCTGTTTCGAGAGTGTTACACCTGTGGACTATAGAAAGAGACCCAGCACTTTTACAGAAGGTTTCAGAAAAGCAAGCAGTACATCCCTTTTGTAGTCTGAGTTACCATTTTTCACCTTGTGATGTGGCTGATGCTAGAGTTTTCAACTTTGTCAAGCTCTTGCTGAGGGCAGAACAATGAAAGCTGCTGGACGACAGGATCGTGAGAGCTGGATAACAGCGTGTTACTGCAACCTTCCTTTATATATAAGCATTTTGCTTTTCAGAAACTCAGCAGTATGGCCAGCAGTCTGGAAATAGAACACTGGAAGTGATGGCAAAGCTTACATATTTACACAAATGTTAGCTTAGATTAAAAAATAAATTAATAGAACCAAAGTGGGAAGTGATTTGTGTACTCTCGTTATGGCAGCACAGGTGGTGCTTTGATACCTCAAAAGGGTATCTGTTTGCATGGGATCTCATAGTCTGGGGTCTCAGCAAGAGACTGCAGCTTGCCATGGTGAAATGCTGATGAAATCAAAGTGTACTCCCACCCCTCCCAGATCTCTTATCTAATTAATGTCCAAACCTATTTACTAGAATAAGGCTGGTGTATATACAAACATTACACTTCGCTGGGTTTTTAAGTGAATTTACTACAATAAACAACTTTCCTTTTTAAGTTGTACCATAGGCTCTTTGAGTCTGCGACTTCTTCATGTGTATGCTTTAACAAAATCTCTTTTGCTGCTTGCTATAAGGTAATATTGGTTAACTCACATAATTATTTGCAAATTGAAAGGTATTTTTTGTAGAAAAGTGAAGGCTTTTGAGGTTTCTGAGTGCTTCCTTAAATGGTCTAACCATTGCATGAGCAGCTACCCCAGGTCACCTCCAAAGTAACTTGAAATCCACTGGAAATATTTCCCTGGACTCCAGTAGTCTTTGGGACACATTTGTATCTGCAGCTATTTTAATCCAGCCAGAGGCTTGCAGGTTTCATTGTTTTATATGTAGATATCTGGGAGGATGGGGCTGATCCCATCAAAGGTAACTGTGCTAAGTGAGAGATCTCTGATAAGTGATCCAGCACCACCAAATGAAGAGATAAATTGTACATCTCTCCTGAACCAAGCCTCTGACACATCCACTCTGCACTGAGAGCTTCTGAAGGGCTCTGGAAATGCATTCATGTATCTCACGATAGTATTAAGCAATCAACAAAATTACTCTAGGTTCACTTTCCTTAGAAAATATTACCTGATCAGTATGCCTCATTTCAGAACTTCACATGTGCCTGCCAGCTGTGACAGCCACCAACTCCTAACATATCAATTGGATCACACAAGGCAGCTGAGATGTTTCAACAGAGAGTAAAAGGAAATAAGCCATTGCTGAGCCCAAATTACCCTTGCTCTTAGAATTTACACTGGGCCAAGCTCCAGGACAAATTAATTCTATGATATAAAATAGAGTGAAGGCTTCAAATGTAAAGTTTGCTCCCTGCTTCGCCTATTATATTCCTAGTTTAAATTCTACCTTTTCCACAAGCATATACTAAAATAAATGAAAATATATGAGGTCTGATTCTCCTTTCACTGAAACAAATTTCACAATTGTGTGATTCTAATGCTTGCAATAATGGCTTTGCTGGCTCAGATTGCAGGCAAGAAAAGAAAAATTGAACCACAAAATATTTGTGTTTAAATCTCCACAAGAAACAGGCTAATGGCTCACAAGGATGGATGAGCATTGGTAATAGCCCACAGAGTGTCCTTTGGCCTGACTTTCTATTTATTTATTGTAGCAAAGCAGAAATTTTGGTAGACCTTTTAAGGTTTTGGCCTGTTCAGAAATGTACAAAAACCGTCTTTTCATATCTTCCTTACATTATTTTGGTGAAATATTTTGTGAAACTGTAAATTACAATGTAGTTATATCAAAGATATTCTTAAATAAAATTACAGAAAATTACATTTAAAAATGAAAAGTTAAGCCTCTTCCTATATAAATATATAGACTGCTGTGAGAATTTCCTTTATGTCCAGCAGATGTCAATGTGGTGATAAACTAAAGCACACTGGGAATCAAAACCAAGCCTGGCCACATTTAGAATAAAGGGAAAGCGACTTCTAATATCCCATGTGCCATACTCAGCAAAGCTCTCTCGGCACTGTGGAGGATTCATTTAATTTATTTGGACTTTTTCCACAAAATTGTTTTGTTTGTCCGCACACAGACAATATTGATTTAAGTGCAGTTAAAAATGCTATGATGTAGGATATCTCTTGACTTTTTGCTTTCCATTTCTTCTCATCCTCAGGTCCTACAAATACAATGGTCTGTATTTTTACCCACATGCAAAATAATTAATGTAGGCTATTGTATCAATGCTGCTTTCCAGTGCTTGGCAGATTTTATCTCTAAACTTATCCAGGGAATTTCTTGTTGTGCTGTGTGTTCAAATTATTTCTGTTGTAGTGAATACTTCACCACTGTTAATTATGTAGGAAATAGGAACAATGGATGGTGGTTAACACTTTGTAGGTGGATAGCTTGTTCTCTAGTCATTTATTCTTTTTGCTATCATGTTTGAACACTTCATCGACTTTCTTTAAGTTCATCATATTGTTTAGCTGGTTTTTTTAGTCTACTGTACATAATGTGTGAGTTTTGCTGTATTGATTTCCCAAAAAGATATTTTCGTTTCAAAATATTAACAACTCAAACTTAATTACTGGTTCATACTTTTTTTTGTTTCATTAAATCAGTCAAAAGCAATGGCCAAGGAAAGGAAAACCTGTCTGTGTTTCAAGCCTGTCCTTTGGAAATATTTATCTAAACATTGCTTTACAACAGACTTCTTCAGAGCTGTCACAGAATCGATTAGCATGTAATTCCTTACCTATATGAGATGTCTCCAGTTGATTGTATGGGCAGCTCTTACCTCTGTGATTTCACTGTGTGAAATGCTGTGTGTGCAGGCTCTGAGCTAATGCAGGCATCCAGCTAATGCACTGTCACATTCACACCAGTTTGGATGGGTTTGGTAGCTGGCAATGACTCCCTACTGGCTTTGTGCCAGTGTTTCCAGTATTAGTGGAAAGTCTCTGGCTCAAAGTCTTTGTGGGGGGGGGGGGAAGGAAGTGATATTTTGTTTTTATCACACCACATCTGAAGCTCTTTTCTTAGCAGTGCTCTCACTTGACTGAAGCAATTTGTCATCTCCTAGAATTTGAGAGCCACAGTGGACTTTCTCCACTGTTACTCTCTCCCATGCCTGATAGCCCTGTGCTTGCATTCTCTGGGGAATAACTGCTAATAAATAATGATAAAAGAAGTAGTAGACTGCCCTCTCATTTCTATTTCCCTTACCACTGACCTCTGCTTTCTTAGATAAGAAAGTTGTGATAGGCGCATAAAAGAGCTCCACTGTTGAATATTTCATATCAGTGTCTTGTTGAGAGATTGATTTTTGCAGCAGCACTCTGCCTTTATTTGTTGTCATGATGAACATGCACGCTATGTTTTGAAAATGTAAATATGAGTATTTGCTCTTCTGTCTGTATTGGAAAGCTCTGAGCGTGGCATGTCTTGAACCACCTTTTCTACAAGAATCTGAAGCTTGCAAACTAAGACATTTTCAGGTTGAAATTGTTATTAAATTCAATCCTCCTGAGAACGACTCACCACTATACATAAGATTTGCATAAAATCTCATCTTAGAACGCCATTTGGCAAATCACACATACAGCAGCAGTAAGGTACCATCAGTTGACACAATATATTATAGAAGCTACTTACACTTAAATAAGACCTTTGTACAGTCTTATGTACACCAGTATTTCTGTATCTTCAGGGTTTTTTTAACTTGTGCAGTCCAGTTGTGTTTTAGCATAATACCATACTTTCATTACAGTATAATGGTTTTGCATAATAGTCTGTCTGACACCAGCTATCACAAGGGACTAAAATGGGAGAAATTCTATTATTTCATTTATGAAAACTAGATTTGTATTATAGCCTAATACATGCATTAGGCCTGCTATCTTCTCTGTTCAATTTTGGTATAAAGTAATCCTGAAACCATAGTGCATTTTAGTTATTGATTTAGTGATGACCTCAGCTTTTGGGCACTGTTTTGGTTACTGACAGCATCTGAAAACATTAGTAAGTGGAACTGCTCTCAACAGTAATCTCTTTATTTTCTTCTTCAGGCAGTCTGATGAGATTTTGTTTGCCTCCTCTCTAGTGAGTTTGGGAAATGTATTTGACTTGCTTCACACCCAGTGGATCAGTTGTATTTAATTATTCAAAGCATCAGTCATGGGGTTGTGTTTGTACATGCTCGTAGCACAAGTGCTGTCCCATGAAATTCAATCTTAGAAGGTTCCCTCAGAAGGGAGCTTTACCACAAGGAAAATATCCAAAACATTTTGCTTTTACAATGTGCCTTTCTGATATAATTCAGAAATGTCATTTTTTGACTGGGATTCCTCATTATTATGTTAGTGTCCCCCTGTCACTGTCCAGTGACCTGGAAGTGTTTGTTCTAAATTTTTCAGCACCCTGCTGAAGGCCTTTTATAAACTGCATTTCTAGTGTTTTGTCCTGGCCCTTTGGCATGGGTGGGAGTGGTTTCCTGTGCTGCCAAATGAGAAGGAGAGCCAGGACAAACACTGTAGTGGGTCGGGCTGTATGGGGGTATAAACCAAGTTGTTCTGAGGTACTTCAGGTGCTGCTCTTACTGAAAAAGAGGCCCTATATATTTCCAACTTGGAGCTCTAATTAAGCACACAATCACTGGGGCTTGCTAAATTCCCAATTCTATTTTCAAGAGCATAATGTGCACTTGATAGGACTGTCTCCCACTGACACTCACTTTCATTGTACCCAATGCAACCTTGTAAAAAGGGAGAGGACTAGGGAGCTGGGGCAGGATGCTGCATAGACCATGTGGGACCACAGGCAAAGCAATTGCTGAGGTCATTGAGGTAAATTTACCATAATCTTCTAGAGAAGTCTGTGACTTGCTGGTTCAGGAGAGAGGAGGGAGTGTTTTCTAAAACAGATTGCATGATTATGAATGCCATAGATGAGATTTCTTTTTCAAAGGAAAAAAAGGCCCTTTTTTTTTGTTTTTCTCTGTGTTTTGGTGCTTCTGAATGCCCCTCCTGGGCATTGCCAGTCCATCAAAACTCTTTGCACACATGCTGCAGGATCAGCTAAGCCTGTGCAGCAATGCTGCCTTCAACAGGATGTGTTCAGAAGTAGTGCACCGTGTCATCTCGCTTTGGAAAAAGTTATTTACTTGTTTGTCCTCTGTTAGTCCTCAGCTGTTAACCATAGATTATTTTTTTTTCCTAATAGCTGTGTGGAACCTGGGGGGCAGTACCCGCTGGGATCTGTCTGCTGACTTAGATCAAATTTTAGTTCTAAATATATTTACTGTCACTTCTTTTATATGGGACTTGTAAATCTTTTCATGTAGAAACTGTGTGGAACTAAAGGTCTAAACTTTCCCTTTGATGTCAGTAAGAACTTCCCTGCTTAGTTGGATTGGACTATAATATTATACATCCACTGGAAAAAACCTTGATAATGTTTTTTTTAGAAACTGGATTGGATTTTATTTTTTTTAATTAAACTTTAAGTGAGCATACTGATAAGCTGGTATAATGATCTCTGCTATAGGCTTGCATAAACATACATAAATATATATATACATGATTAAATCAATAGTGTATGTACTCTAGACATTCCCGTTTGTGCAACAGTTGTGTGTGAATCAGCTATATATGTTATTCAAATCTTAAATGAGCTATGATGCCATACGGTTTCAGTGTGTATCCAAAACACTGCAACCCTTGCTGAGGAAACAGTATTAAGAATGTTTTATTCTTGGTTTATTGCAGTATTTCTTCTGAGTGAGGAATACATTTTGAGCTGCCCTTAAATGTATGCATATTGTCATTTCTGGAATAGAAACAGACATGGTGATCTCTCCTTTATATATTGGGGTGGGGAATAACTCATCCTTTTGGAAGTGATAACTTTTCAGTATCCTACTAATGCCTCTTTCCTGTCTCTCAAAGTTGAAATTTTGAAGATAATCTCTGAGGAGTGTTCAGGGAGACTATTTGTTCTTTTCTGATAAGCATGTATTATAATTGTCTCACTTGGTCAGATCCTTTTGCTGTGACATTTTAGATTAGTTCTTTTTCCTTCCTTATTGTAATTGCTGGATAGTATCAAGGATGCAATCTGATATAAATCTGCTAGTTTTAGACACACCTTTGTTGTGCAATGCCACATGCGTTAACTTAATTCCTAAATTAGTGTAGGTTCACTATAAATATATATTAACTGAAGATTTTCCAAAATACTGATTTCATGCTACTACATATATTGATTAACACTTAAATGAGGGAGGTGATAATTATGTGTGTTAGGGCTCTGATATTTCTGCTGCCTCATATGCTGTGTGGTTTATGGTTTCTCTAATTCTATATGCTTTCTGCTCTAAATTTTTTTCTGCATTCCCAAACAGCTGAATATGTTCTTTCTTATTAAGAGTCATTATTTCAGATGTCAGCTTTTCACAGGGCAACAGCAAAGAGGAAAAGAGAGAAATATAAGAACAGTAACAACTTCCACTTGTATAGAATCTTTTCTCTCAGTTTCCAAACATCATTAGTGAGATAGGATTCTTGGTTTTAGTTCTGACCTGCATCCAGGCTGCCTTTTCTTGTGATCCTGCTCAAGGTAATTAGTGAAAGGAGAATGGATGGGTGGCCAGGAAGAAGCTAACTTGGCTGTTAGCAAAAGCACTGCTGAAAACTTCGCTTCTACAATTACCCCTCTCTCGTGAGGAAACAATGTCCTTTCCCAGAAATGTCCTTCTGAGAGGGACATAAAATCAAGAGTCTAAACATGTCAATCACTAAATATCTTATAGATTATCTTCTGAGAGACAGATTCCATCCCATTTACTTCCATTACAGCTTCTGATGTTCTTCCGCAATTTAAATTAATACAGTACTCTTCCTTCCAGGCCCTAATTAATGTGTAGTTGTCTAGTTCTGCTGCAAGGTATTGAAAAGCCTCTGATCTCATCTTAAGAATCAGTTCTGATTCCTGCATCTGTGATGCAGCAAAGCTCATTCAGGTAGCAGAATATTTTGATATCTTTTGCTGGATAGCATGATACTTTCCAGCCTCGAGTCTGCTTTTTTTACCAAAATAAATCAGAATCTGTTCCATCACAGCAATTATGGTTTCATCCCTCATGACAGTTTCAGATCAGTGTACCTGACCCTGTGCTTTCAAAGTGGTGATATTAATTTTTGTACAGATATACCAGAGCACAGCAGCTTAATGGAATTGATGCTGGCAGATGTTCCAAGATAATGATGGTGTTTGAATACAGCACCAGCATCTTCACCTCCTCCCCTCCATCCCCAGAGGTGATAGGAGGAAACACAGCTTTGCTCAAACCTTTCCTCTGTTGGGGTTCTAGCCAATGATATTGTTGGTATCACTACAGTTGCTATTGATCCAGTTGGTCATTTTTCCACCTTGCTTTGATTTTACCCAGGGAAATGAGACACAGAGGAAATCCCCATGCAAAACTGAACAAGCTTATAGGCCAGTCTCCACGTGCCTTCCAAATGGCTTGCTCATGGTGGTTCTTCCAGTACAGAAGGCCATGTTCTCCAGCCTTTAAATGACATACTTCTTTAGTTTCATATTATATAAGCTTGCACAGGCAAAAGAACGATCTCTCTGCCTGGTGCCTTTTTGTATTCACAAAGGACCAGAGCCTTGGTTTCTCATTTTGACTGTTGATCATGCAACTGTTGTGATGTCAGCACTAGTAGTGTTTAAAGCTGATATTCCTTATGTATTTATAAAAGAAACCAAACCAAAAAATAATAGGCATGTAATTTTTCAGTCCTTTCCAGGCTGATTACATCTTTTTCTTCTGGCTGTAGACAAAGAGCAGCCTCAGGCTCTGCTGCACCCTCTTACCCAGGAGAGAGGACACACAACTAATGTAACAAGTATATTAGGAAACCTGAATAATTTCTAATCACAGAACTGCTTCAGACAACTCTTTAAGAATAGCTTTGCTCATGTAAATAGTGTCAGAGTAGATTATTGTAAGTTTATATATTTCTTCAGAGATGCTGATCTTACCTTACAACTATCATGATGCAGAAGCTTATCTTTCTTGTAGCTTTAATTCTCTCCTCCCTTCTTCTGTGCTAAGTCTGTAGACTCTATACAGTGAGAATAATTTTGTATGGCTTATGTGTACTATTCCTGCCATCAGGACAACCTGATCCACTAGCTGGGAGCTGTTGACTTTACTGTCATGTAGATGGAAGTTTTGATTCACATCACTTGGTGTAAAATCTGATACAAAAATATTCCACAATTGGTTTTGCATGTGGGAAGTTTAGTGGTGGATTTTGTGAGGATCTGTTGCTAAATCTCTACTCTCCTTTATTTGAAGGAAATAAATACACCTGACATTTTTTTTCCCCAGTCTATCACATTATTAAAATTCACTAAATACACTGAGACTTTAACAACAGAGTTATCAGTGTAGTTTCATGTGGTTCACACTGTGTTTGAATACAAATACAGAGCATCCAAAAGAGAAGTGGGATGTTCTGCAATTCTGGAATATGAACATCTATTTCTACTATTACATAGGAAAGCAAAATAAAGCAGTGCAATGTGAACTGGAAGGAACATGTAACAGTCATCTTTGGGTTAAAGAAAGAAGCGGGGGGTGGAAAAATGTGTGAAATCATTTTGCTATCCCAAAAATGACAGCAAGAAACATTATGAGCAGGGTCTTATATTTCCCCAGTAACTAAATATTGCTTTGGCTTTATTGCTCAGTTGGCTTGCAGAGAATGGATTTGTGGTTAGAGGAAAGAGCTTTAAAATTGCAACTAGATTACTTTTTTCTCTTTTGGCCAAAGAAATTTTGATTAAAAAAATGGCTTGAAATTTAATTCCATTTTTTTTAGATGAGTTCTTTTTTCAGTAAGAAATTCTCAGATATTTTTCACAAAAAAAAAAAAAGAAAATAAATTATATACTAATGTTAGTTTTGTTCCTCTTTAGCCCCATATTTTTAAATGGAGCTTGGAGGAAAAACTAATTAATGAGAGGACACATATATAAAATAAATTCAGAATTTCAGAAATCGTAGTGTTGTCTCAAGCCAAGATATCTGAAAACAATGAGTTAAGTATGGACTTTTTTACTGGAAAAATTTAGGTCTTGCATTCAGACCTTCCCCTTCACCCTTCTCTCTTTCAGGTCACCTTGTTTAAGATAAATCGATTGACCAAGATGGAGTTTTCCTGAGTGATTTGCGGTTTGAAATAGCCAAGTACTTTCAGACTCTTTTCATTTCCTTAAAGAAGTCTGAGCTTTAAAGTGAATCCTTCTGTCTCAGAGCAGAGGAAGAACAAGCCCTTCTGATTTCAGAGCCAAGGATATGGTCAGAATAAATCGACAGTAGCTGTTGCACTGTAGTTGTAGCTGCTATTACAAGAACCTGGTCCTATTCAGCCAAAATGAAAACGAGACAGGGGAAGAGAGGTAATCACTATGCAAACTTTGGGGTGCAAACTATAAAACCAGAGAAACCATAAATTTTGAAAACAGATGACAGGTTATACTTATCCCTTCTCTAAACATTTGCCATCCCTGGGCAATAGATGTTCTTTGGGAGATCTGCACATTGTTGGCAATTTCCTGAACAAATACAAGAACAATTGGCAGCTTTGTAAGAAACTGAAAATCAGTCATCACTGCATATTCTATCTCATTGGTCAGACGATGTAAAGTCTTTTTTTAAATTTTTTTCAAGTTGTACCATGTCACTCTAGTTTGGAATAATGGGAACCGAAAGCAACCAGGAGCATTTCTCTGGGCTAGGAATATATTGCCGCTTGAAAATGTGAATACAAATTCACATCTTCATCTCAGATCCTTGTTCCTATGCCAGCAAAATATTTGAGGTCACAACAGAAAAGAGTATTTTATGTATTTCAGAGCACAGTTGGAATAATTTTCTTCTGTCATAACCAGTACAACCGTAACTTAAACTGACAGTGCTAAATACTGTGGTAAATCTGCAAACAATTTCTTTATTGCTTCATAAATTAAACTGACCTAAAATAAGAATTGCACTCCAAAAATGAGTCCTAACTATTAATATAAATTTGTCCAGAATCCACTAGACCAAATACTGGGTTTGTCCACCTCAGATGCAAAAAAAGAGTTGACTGAAAAATAATCTGTAGTGGAGAGGGATGCTGAAGTCCCACTGGGGTGGGAGTGCTCCTTGAATGGCTCTGTGTTCAGTGAGGCACTCTGGGCTGGCTGGCACCAAGCTGACTCCTACAGCAGGCTGAAATTTCTCAGTCCAGTGCCCTGCAGATCAGCCAGATCCATGAGTGTCTCTGGTGTAACACAAAAGGAAAGGGTGACAAGGAGAGTGGCAGAGCAGAGTGCTGCAGCATCCTACTACTCTGTGAATCAAGTGTTAGAAAAGGCTTGCTTGGAAAAACCAGGACAAGGTGTGATGAGCAAAGGCCTGTCTTTGAGCAGCAGAACCCCAGGTGATGTACTTGAGCAATGAGCCCAGCGTCCCCAGTCGCAGACTAATGTGAGCTGTTCCTGCAGGGAAAGGATCAAATAGGAAAACAACACTGCTCAAAGTATGCTTTTGTCATCCAGAAACACTTAAGCTGCATGAATAAAATTGCATTTGGTGTGCTAAGGGTATGAATAACTCCACATACTGAAAAGCAAGTGCATAAGCTCGGATGATTACCACTGTCAAGACAGCAGGCTCCCTGAACTATTTACAATGGAGTTTTACAGAACAAGAGAGGAAGAAATGTACATAATAAGAAAGTGGGTCAGATGCTCAGTGAAAAAGAACAAAAAGAACAGGAATGGAGAGCCCACAAGCTGCATCCCAACAGCTCTGAAGGTGGGGACAGAATCAGTGTAAGCACAAATGTCACTATTTTTACCCTCAACAAAATCTGACAGACCTCCCCTGTTGCTTTAAAGAACGCTTGACTCATCCAGCAGCTTTGTTAGGTACAGTGCCATAAGTGCTGTGGACGATGCCTCAGATTCCTAAAGCTTGATTTCTGTCAGGGGAAAAGTGCTTTCTCCTGTTAAGCAGAACAGGTCTCTGACCTGGGAAAATCCTTAATCCTGATGGTGACAGTTCCTTTCAACTGCCTGGGTCAGGCTTAAAATAGTATTTCTGTGAAGAGAGTTTGACGGATGAAAACAAGGCTACTCCTCACTTCATTGTACCTGGTGAGCTTTCACATTTTTTTGTTTAAAACACAGAAACGGCCTCCTAGCCTAGGGCTACCTGTCTCTCCTACATGGAGCAGTGTAAAGGCTTGGCTCATTGCTGTAAAAATAAATAGGATGCATGTATTTTGTGCTTCAGGTGATGTAGTTTTGTATGCAGACCTAGGGCATTCAGGAAATTCAGGATTATTCCATAGCCCAGTGAGGGGAAAGAGCTGAGTAAAACAAAGGGAAAGCAGAAATGGCCACATAGAAAAAAAAAAGGTGAAGGACTGTCCATCCATCTGCCACACCACAGTCATCCCAGATGGGTGATTTAAGGCATTTTCTCTGTTTACTTCCCCACTGTACTTGTTTAGCCTTTTCTCCCTGGGTGGAGTTGATCCTGCCTCTCCCAAACATCAAAAGGATGATTAATGGTTATAGGAGGCTGGTTTGATTCTTTATTGTGACACAGGCTCCCTGTGCAAGTCAGGGCTTAGTCTCTTCATCCTGCCATTCTCCCCCTGTAAACTATGCAGACTGAATCTACCAGGGGTCTGCTGGTTAAGAGACATCTAAGCAGCAAATCACCGAGTGTGGTTCAGTTGTTGCTCAGCCATGAGCTGCCTCCAGGTTCCTCATCCCAGGCAGAACTCCTGCGGTGTAACCCCAGTGGCAGGACTGGCTGAGGTTTCAGGCTGAGGTCTGGCCAAAAGCAGCTGGTTTACCACCTCCTCTGCTGTAAGGATGCTTATGTTTGCAGTGGCTCGTCTCAGCCCTGAGCTATACATCTTCATCTTACCACATGACAATTATGTAGAGACTTTAAGTGACAGCTCAGTATTTCCCATGTACCCACATTTTCATTTTGTAATTGAAGAAAACTTATGATCCTATTACCAAGTTGTTTGTTTGCGTTTTTTGTCTAGAAGTTATGGCCTTTTGATGGATGTGTTATGTACATGCTGACTGATTAAATATGACAGTAAATGAAAATATATTCAGTAATACATACTTGGGATGCCAGCCAAAGTATTAATGAACAAACCCAAAGAGTGACAGAGGACATAAGGGATGTAATGGTTACGCTGTACCCTGGTCTGTAGTCTGAAGTTAAGTTTAAAGAGTCAGTCTCTCCAAATTTTAGTACAGTCAGAGATCTACCAGTTTGGCTTATTTTTCCCACTAATAAATTACAATATGGAAACCAAGGCATAAAATACCAGTGAGCCCCAGCACACAGTGCAGAGGTGAGGCTCCCCTGCTTAGCTCCAGGCTCTGCTGTGGGGCAGCCAGTCCCACTGCTTCCAATTTGCCACTAGCCTTTTGTGGAATGAAAGGTGTGGTTGTGCTGAACTGTCTTACAATAAAAAGCAACTTGTTCAATTAAATCCTCTGTCTTCCTGGATCAAAGTCATTGTGGAATTGTTGAAGTCTGTTTACTAACCTTGAGTTAATACAAAGTGTACAAATCCAGCAAAACCCATTGTACCATGGAGACTAAAAGGGAAGCATTAACACTTTCACTGTCAGACTTTTAGTGATTTTAATCTATTTTTCTTTTATACAAGTACAGTAAAATACAAACACGGGAAAATTGGGTTGTCAAACTGTAGTTGAAGATGAAGGAAGTTTTTACTGGTTTGTGATATCTTACCACCTGCATCCCTCCCCCCCTCTCCATAAGCAGCAGTCTGCAGAATGTTTTAAAACCTTTTTAAGTAGTTTGTCTTCCCACAGTGCTGTTTTACATTTAGTTCTGCAGGTCCCGGTGTTTCAAACCTGTTAAACATGCACTGTGCTTTGAGAATTATTCCAAACTTCTCTGCAAGGGAGTTATTTTCAGGAATAGCACCCTGTTCAATTGAAAAGCAGTCACTATATACTCTTAGCAGTTCAGTGTTTCAGGCTGGAGTAGGCAGAGCTTCTGGGTTAAAAAGAATTCCTTTAAGGGAATAGGAAAAAAAAAAAAAAGTGCCTTTAGTCCTAAAGTTAAAATAGCAAATGTGGACACTTTGCATCCTGTTTATGAGAGATACAGCACCTTCACTGCCACTGACCTGCATTTTGTTTTGATAGACAGATATGCACATATTTTGAGATGCACTCCTCTGGTCAGCTCCCAACCACTGCACCCTCCCACTGCCCAAAGAGCCACTGGTGTTCCCAACTCTTCCCCTCTCCCATCTCCATGCAATCTAATTACCTCAGCCCATCACGATCAGGAACAAAGCTCAGTCAGGGCTCAACGTAGCGGAAAGAGGAGAAAAGTCATAAAGGGAAAGTTAATGGCCCAGTAATCCCTATTGGGAGCACTTCTGAAATGGGCTCTGTTATTTCTGCCATATCAATCACATCTTGCTCACGGAATCTTTGATATTTTCCTCCTTGTTGCTCTTACTGGGGAAAGATCCAGGTGAAGAATCCCCTCAAAGCACTGCTGCCTGGCAGGGGGGCTTGTTAACCAGGGACAACCTGTGATATTTATCCTAGTGTCACCTCGTATCTCTAATCTCTGCTTGTTCAGCAAAGCAGCTCCATCAACATCAATGTCTTTGGAAGTAGTAATTCATTTAAAATTAATCGACACTTGAGTGCTGACAATTTGTTTTGGGTACAGCAAGCTGGTCAAAATGCTGTTACAGAACAAAAGGTTATTGAAAGGAGTTACATAATATTTAAAAATACAGTTACATCTGATGTACTTTCTAGATGTTTAGTTTTGCGCTTAGTTTTCATGTGAAATAGCTTCTAGAGCAGTTGCAAAGATGGCTTTATTTAAACTTATTGGACCTATTTACATGTAAATAGACTAACCTGAATCTATGAATGCTAATATATTTAGAATGTAGTTCTTTAATATAAACATGTGGGGTTGTTAATGATATGCACATTTTAAATCAAGTAAAAAATGAAATCTGTAGAAGATTTAATTTTCCCAGGTAATGTAAATGTTGTGTAATCCAAGCTGAAAACTTTGCATCGGATGTTGTCTTTGTGTTTGTTGGCATGCTGTGGGAGAATGCTTAAAATTTTGCAAATAGTGATATATTTCTAATATATCCTGTTAGTTATGGTTGAGTATTGCATTAGATAAAGACAGTAGTATGGAATTGTTTTCTGTTGTATCTTGCTTGATGCATGAGCTTGCTGAAACAGTCACACCATAAATACATGTTCTGCATCAATTCTATGAACCTGGGGAAGAGTTTCTTGACTAGGTCTTCCTAGTTTATTTCTGTGCATTTGCACTAGTTATGCTTGTCTGGTTTAGATGTTCCCATGCTCATAAAACTAGATGAGACCCATATTGCTAATTGAGGTTTTTTTCAGTTCCACTCTAATGCCATAATATTTGCAGAGTTACCTCTCTAGGGCACTACTCTGAAGTGTGTAGCTGAGGACAGCTATTCAGTACAGGACCTGGTGGGTCTGCCTTCCAGCCAGGCATGCTTAGAAATAACTGCTAAGATTGTGAACACAAGCTTGTTCCCTGTCAGCCAGCAGCAAACACAATTCTATTCTGGGGAAGAAAAAGCTCAATTGCAGATGTATGTCTGTGTAAAGGACACTGAGCTGGTGTTTTAGGAAGCCCTTGCTGTGCCCATAGCTAACTGTTCTATCTCAGCTACAGGACAAGCTTGGCAGGGGACTTCAAAGGTAAGGTGTTGAGTTCCCGTGCTCTGCAAGGCTCCTGGCAATCTCTTCCTGGACAGCCTTGAGCTTGGGGACAGTGGGAAACCCTGGGTGTTCCCCTAAGCTGGTATAGACCATTACAGCTTTCACTGACTTCAGGTGAACTGTGCTGTCCTATGTCAACCTGCAGTTTTTAGGCAGTCTCACCAGAAAGCTGTCTTTATAAAGCTGTGTTCTTCCATCATGAGAAGGTCTGGCTGCTAAATCTGAACAAGAACCTAGAGGGACAAGTAGGGAATCACAGATATTATCACTGCATAGACCTGTCACGCTGGTCACTACCAGTTTATCAACACACTACCCAGCATCTCTCTGTAGTTCCCTTTTTATTGCTACCACTGTTAATGACTTCATGTTACCAAGTGAAGATGATTCATGCTTATATTATTTTTATAGAGAGATAAATTTATAATACACTTATGAATAGGGAACAATATTTGGAGCCTTGGTGCATGGAGGAACACCAGGGAAAGTAACAGTAGATTGCCTGTTGCTACTGTGGCTGTAGTAAGTCTTGTTTCAAAAGATCAAGAGGATGGATTTAGTAATATAAACTGCTGAAATACAACGTGTAGTGTGGCAAGTCATCATAAAAATTAGAAAATATATTTAGCTATTATAAGGGCACTGTATTTAGTGTATATTTTGACACTCAGCCAGGCATACACTGCCTTATATTCCTTGACATTTTCATTATTTGGGTCTGGTAGTGGACATAAATATTGCAGAAAACCAAACAAAACCCCAAAGAAACCAACTCAATTTACCTTTGAGTTTTAAGAACTAGTATTTATGCATATATGAGGGGAATAATGACATGGTGTTTTACTGCAATTGAGTCATAATTTCTGGGAGTCAAACAGCAAGCTACTTGGCTGGTGACAGTGTTTCAGCAGTAGTGGAGGGGCCACCCCAGAAGGCCACAAAAAAATGAAAACTTGATGTACTTGAGACTATTCCTTGGGCAAGGCTTGGGATCAGGTATCAAATTTTGGAGGAGATGAACATAGCCCAGAGACTGCCTTAATAGATTTTTGTATCTCAGTGACCACCTTCCCTGCTCTCCTTTAATTGAGTGAACCTTACCACTAAAGAACAGGAACAAGACTGGCACATGATTGCCATCTGACCTGTCCTGTAACACCAGCATCAGCCACAGGAGGAGAAACAAAGCACTGGGAGGCTGGGTTTGCCACAGTGAGGTGTACTGCAGCCCTTTAAGATCCATATCTTGTGGATGTTGTTGGAATATTATTATATTTCTCATGCTTCTTATCTTACTGCATCATTTGTGATGTCTGGCTACATGAGAAAAAAAAAAAAAGAATAAAGTTCAGATTGCCATTAACTTCTTTAAAGTTTAACACAACAGGATGTATACCAACAAGAGCAAATTATAAAAATTACCCATCCCTGACCTTGATGGATGCTCCCCTCACAAACTCACCACATACTGTTTTATGAACTAGATTATTTGCCTAAGTCATCAGCATATGATTGATTAGAGAAGCAAAATGAGTACATAATCACTTCTACATATCTTGCTTACTAAAAATAAGAATGTTTTGTACAATAATTTATTAAAAGATTATTAGATTAAAATAAATTGTATAGTAGGTGCCCTGGGAAATGTTTCTTCTCTATTGAAATACTCTGTGGTTAAACAGTGTTAGCCAAACAGCTGGCTGAAGACTGGCTTGATGTCTGCTGCAGCTTCCAGAACTGTGGTGTCAGAACAAGCCACTGAAATGCTGGGACAGGAATTATTTACTATATGAGTGACTGAGAGACAATAAGTAAATTCCATTTTCATGTCTACTCCATGCCAACTATTAATGACATCAGTAAAAGAATTATTCCTTTGAGAAGTAAGGAAAAGTTCTCTCTTGCTGGCTTTTTAATAAATGACAGAGACAGGATTATTGAGGTGGAAAAAATCCAAAATCATATTTTTTCAGAGCTTTGAACTGACAGCAATTTTTTTAATGTAGACTTCCTTTTTACAATATAAAATTCAAGTTTGATGAATGCATGTATATATTTTATTACAGTGTGTGGTAATATAAAACCTAAATAAAATGTTTAATCTGAAATCTAGGGATGAAGCTGGGACACATTTGTTCTTCTGTCCCAAAGGTTTTGAGGTATGCAGTTGATCCCCAAATGTAGAACAAGTATTGAAGAGATATAACTTGTCAATTTTAAGAAAAAAATGTGGTCACACTAAGCAAAACAGATGAAGCACTGTGAAAAATGAAACTATATTGAAGAACCATAGATTTAAAGAAAAATATGCTCCCAAGGTATCCAAAACGGATTCAATTTCATCTATAACCAGTCCTGAATAAGAAGGTAAAATTGACTCCTGAACATTATATGAATAAAAAGCATCTTTGGGCAAGATCCTGTCTTTATCAAAGTCTTATAAACTAGCCAATTCATTTTCAAAGATCAGTCTCTCTCAAATTATGAATGACAGGAAAATGAATAAGAGAAAGCCTTTATTCTTTAGCTAGGAAGGCAAGATTGCCTTACTTGTTATATTACTTAGCATGCTGATGGGCACAATGTAATAAGTGATGTGATTGCTTTTCCACTTCCTAATATGTGGGAGGGTGAGTTACATACTCCAAAATTATACCCCAAGAACACAATAATCTCCAAAATGAACTTGCCATTGGTATCCAATGCCTGGTTATCTACTGTATCAGAAAATCATCTAATTGCAGCAGAAAAAAAATATGCAGTAGTATGTAGTGGGAACTTCAGTAGTTTTAATTGCATAGGCTTATTTGTTAGCTTTAGATACAGAATGATTTCTAAGCATGTAGCACACTTAGATTGATGGCTACTTATTTAAGATTAGCATGGCCTTAAAATTAACCTCTGTTGATGGACTGGTTAACAACTGGGATACTGCTTAGCTACCTAGCTGGCTGCAGTTTTTGCACAAGACAGAAGCAATATGGATAAGATGCTATGGTCAGGGTGTGTTAAAACCCTATTTATCAATTGAGTTATTGTTTTAAAATTATTTTAAAATTATTTTTTATTTCAATAGCAGAGAAAAAATGCCCAAAGATTTATTTGGTATAGTTCTGTAAAAATGTTTGTTATCTATAATAAAGAATTCCGACTTCTTTCATATAAAAGACAGGCTTATTAATGTCTCAATGCTGCAGATTGACACAGTACATCATTAAAGCTCAGACATGGTCATTACCCTGTGCTACAGTGCTTGGGATTATTAATTTTTCCAGCACTGTAAGGATGCAGGAGATGTGCCACCACTGCACACATTTTTAAGTCTTGTGATGGATTAAAAAAGGGATGCTTAGCTACAAAGCTTCATAATACTGTCCTGGCCTTTTTTAAAGCAGTCTGCTTTCAACATTCAGGGAGATTTTTCTATTGTTCCACTCAGTGTGTGCTAATTAAACCGATGGGAGGATTGAGGGCTAATTGATGGGCAGGATGGGTCTCCAAAAATACTGTGCTAGAGGGAGTAATATTAGATTTGCTTTTGAAAACTAAAGTTCTAAGTTGTGACACATGCAGATTCAGGAGCCCAGATACTGAACAGAAACTCACTTTCGAGGCTCTCAGTGTGTTACAATCTCATCTTGTGGTTTCCAGCAGACCTACTGCAGAGCAGACAGGACAGAACATATGGAGTGAGCTCTTAGATGCTCCAACACCACATGGCCAGCAGATCTGCTGTCTCCTGGCTGCAGTGAGAACTGTGCCACTGTACATTCTAGACCAGACTATTGGCCTGTAGAGATCTCTTTGGACTCACCTAGAAGGGGCAGGTGCATCAATGCTGGATGTAGCACAGCTCTGCTCACATGCAGCCTACAAAGCTAATGATGTTGGGTAACAAGTTTATGGCACTGCACAATGAAGGAAAAGGCGTATGGGTATATGGGACTTATGCTACTTTATGATTCTATGACTGGGGTCCACATGATGCTGGCAAAGGGAAAAATCCTTGTAAAGGGGAATTCTAGTGACATAGCTATTGCTGTTCCTCAGCTCAGAATTTTTTTCAGTCCTAGGGTGTTTTAGGTAAAGCAAAATGGTTGCACTGAGATTTGTGACTGTGTTAGAAATGTCTTCTAGATTGCATTAGGTAGGCAGAAGGGTTGGTGTGCATAGAAAAGGTCCCTGCATGGGGACTGTGTGTACCTTCTGCCAGCTTGACTAAATATCCTTTCTGCTTAGAGTTTTGCTCAGAGACAGATATCTTTAATATGAAGGTGCAGATTTTTATCAGCCACTAACATGAGAACACTAGTTCAGTGTTTGGCTCATTGAACTCTTCTTTGGCGCTACAATGGTTTTATAATTATTATTGACTGAATTGTCCTTTTCAATACTTAATCCCCTTGTACTTTGCTGACCAAGGCAGATGCTTTAGCCATGTTCTTATCTCTGATGCTTTCTACAAATACCTCTTAATTTTTCCATATTCTCTCCTTGCCTGCAGAGAAATCTTTGACTGTAGAAGTTTCATACCTAAAATGAAAAAGCTAGTGTCCTTGCTAGAAATGGGTAGTGTGGAATGGAGATAGAACAGAGCCCTGAGACCCTGGAAATGGGATTTAGTCACATGACCTTTTGCACCAGCTTCTTTTGTTTCATTTTGCAGAGTTTAGAAAGGGACTGAATATATTCTCTCTTCTGAGCTTTGCATGCTATCTTTCCAAATAGTCCCTCTTTTACTGATGCATTTAAACAATTAAACTTCATATTTATCCTTGTTTATTCCTCCTGTAGAAAGGTTTGCATGGCTATGTTGTAGTGCTATAGTTATGAACTCAATGGACTTCTGTTGATTTCTGCTAGCTGAAAATATGCACACTTCCATAATTATTTTTTTTTTAGGAGTTTTTTTTAACTGAAGTTTGGGCTTTCCATAGGACTGTGTCATAATTCCATTGTAATGGGAAATGACAAGCATGATCTAAAAACCTCTTTCCAAAAACCTTTTTGAGAGGAACTGCATCAAACACATTTTGACTAGCATATATTTGGACAGAGAGAAGAAATTGTTTCTTAGATCTGAGAGTAGCTACTTCTCAATTCTGTGAGAATAAGCAAAAGCCAGAAACAGTGTTGTAGGATAAACCACATGCTCTCCCAGGTTGCCATCCAGCTACCACCCTCACTCTGTGTGAGACCACCCAGCATCCTCAGAAGAGTTGTTCACTCCTAGCAATTTATGATGTCTGGAGCTCTGAAGGTCCTTGACTTAAGGAGGCCTTTCAAAGAAATTTGTTGTGTGAACTCAGATATTCCCATGAATCTTCTTGCTGTTTCACTTCTCTTTCTGTAAAATAGTAAGTTCTTGCCTAATGGACCGTTTAGCAAGTGTTTCAGAGAAGCCCAGCATAGTTAGGCATCTGGCACCCATTGTCTTTCCACCTTAGTTATTATATTGGTTAATCCAGATCATTTACATCAGCATTGCAAAAGCGATAAGCTCCCCAACTCAACGGGTTACACTGCTGTCAGTGTTTATTGACTGGTTGACAACTTCAGAACTGTTATCTATCATGATTCCAACAGCTCAGCAGGTAGTAAACATTCTCTTTAGTATAACATATTGAACAAAATTTGTATGCGAGCCTATTAGCAAAGCTTGTAAACACTTGACTAAACTATGTGGCTCAATTAGCAAAGAATAATGGAGCAATAAGTAAAGTGTGTGGAATTTTATCAACTCTTTGCAGCTCAGTGAAGTCTACTGCATTATCAGGAAAGCATAAAGAGCAATTGTCAATTTATTTCACTGACTATTTGTGATTTAGTCAAAGGCAATATGCAGAAGTATGTCAGAAAATCAGAAAGAATGATTAACGGCATCAGCACAAAATGCAGCACAGTCAGGTGCATATATTCATTAATTACCAAATGTGTACTACTTCGTTAATTAAGAATATAAAAGTGTACCATCTGAAGCATGTTATTAAATTATTGAAATAGCGAGGTTGATCACTAACATATTATAGTACACAAACAGCTCCTTCGTGGAAAGTATATGCACAGCACAATTTAAAATTATGTAAATATGAGCACACTTAAAATATTGCTCCATAGTCAGCGTGTGAAATAGGTGCTGCCAGGAACTGCTATATTGGACCCAAGCTCAGTTTGGTTTAAGGTTAGGGCAGATTTGAAGACTAAGATCTTGGTTCAGCTGTATCAAAGCATTCCAGCTGTCCTTAGCATTTTGGTTTCTTCCAGCATCTTCAGTTGTTTTTACATCTGATTCATTCAATGGCCACATTGAAACACATCTTGGGTTTTATCCATAGGAAATATATAGGCAAGGATTTGCAGTATATAAAGCTCTATTCCATCTTGTGCTGATACAGAATTGTTCCTTGAGCTGTGCTGCAATTCTGTGCTGTCATATTAGAGGTCCAATGTTGACTGTGCCTGTTGGAATGAAGCTTAGATTTATCTAGCATGCACCAAGGGCACAGAATGGGCTGAACTTGCACTGTTCTGGTTGTCTTTTTTTTTATATACTTTTTTTGTTGCTAAAGACAGCTGAGGTAGCTGCAAGTTGTGTTAGTGATGGAGATAAAAATGATGGGAGGTTTGAGTGGCTGACATCAGAAACATACAGGTTCATCTCTTTCTTGAAAGAGTATTGTTAATTGGAATTAAAATGCAAATTTAACTTTTGCTTTCTTCATTAATGTTGCAACAAAAAGCTTCATTAGGGTCTCAAAGTCAATGTTGTATTTGTGGCTGATTACAGCAATGTAAAAATTACAGCAGTGTATTTATGTATTTCCGTTCTTTCTGGAAGCAGGAATGTTTTGTTTGAACTCTTGACTTGATAAAAGCGTCTTATTACCAAAGCAAAGAGAAAATAGCAGTGCATGAGCTAATATGCCTTATTTATGTTCTTTCATTGACTAACTCTTTGAGGAACATTATGGAAGTATACAGTGAACAATTCTGGTCAATTCTATTGTTTCACTTTAACTGGAGTGGAGGAAAACAAATTACATTTACAGTAAGTTACTATATTATTAAATAAGTTATATATATATAGTATTATATGCCCTCAGCCTGGCCCAGCAGCAGCCAAAGAAGCCTGTATGACTTTAGTCTTAGTTTCTTGTTTCAGCTGCCTAAGGGAGCCAACTCATTTCTAGCATGGCCTTTCATGTGGAAATAAAGTGGAGAAATTGAGAGAGTGCAATATTCAGGCTTCATTCACTCCCCCTGCACTTGTAGAGAAAGCCATTTTCAGTGGTCTCATCAATAAGGAAATTAGAAACATTGCTGCTTGTACTCCAGCATGGGGTGAATTTAACTCCTAGTTGTTCATCAGTTGGACTGTCAGGTAACAAATTTTATACATTTACCCAGCATACCATTTCCTCATTTCATTGGATTATATTGGTTCATATGGTATATACACATGTGTACATTTCAGTTATTCAAGCTTTTGCTCAGCAAAATTGTCTGATTATACCCAGCCAGAGTAGGGATCTGTCACGCTGCATTAGGTTACTGTATTTTTTATGATAAAGGGAACAAGACTCCTTATGGACACAATAAACTGCAAGAGGGACCTCTAGAGCACTATGTATCTTCAGGCTAGCAGGCTTTTTTCATCATGAAGCCATTAAGTATGGCATTAACTACAGCATATGAATGGGTACCACAGATTATAGCCATAGGAGGTACTGAGAATGTGCCCCCTCTTACATTGTTTGTAGAAATGCACTCGTGTTGTGATGATTTATGTTTTCATTACAGAACAATTCCCATAATAACAGGCACTGAATATGGATGCTTAATGTTGAGTACAGGGGGAAAAAGTAGAACTACACTTTGAGTAATAAGTTTTGATTGAATGAATGGCTACTTTATAAACTTTCATTACTATGATTTGGTCTGAGGAAAATAGCAGCTTGTCAGAATTTTTCCATCGGCAAATTTAATCAACAGAAAATGATGCATTAGGAGAATGAAAAGGCTATCAGCACCATTCTGCTGAACCCCACAGCTTTGCCTGCCTTTCTAATCCTTTGACAGCTTGGGTTTTCAGGGTCCTGCCCTCTGTTTCATTGGCTTGCTGATGGGATTGCTGTGGTAGCTGTGCTGGGAGCTTTCGAAAGCTCTTGAGAGTGTTTTGACCATCTTCATGTGAACTGTGATGTTCAGTCAACTCCAAGCCATGAACAGTAAACGAACAGCACTGTCTTTCATGGATCTTTCCAAAATCATGCTAAACTTGAAGGCTGTCCAATGTTGAGCTGGTTTTTATGCATGTGGTAATGGTTCAGAGCATGTTTAGCTGCTTTGTTAGCCCAGTAGCACTTGGCTACACTTATTATTTATGCTGTCTATGTGTAGGACAGAAGTAGCTTTATTAGGAAATCCATCAGTAGGGTGCCATTTTCAGTAGAGTTACAACTTTGAAATAGTATTGAAACATCACCATAACTCCACAGTCATCTACTTGTATCACTATATTTTTTTTTCCAGTAATACTATATAATACTAGTCAAGATCTATTTTCTTTATGCAATCTTTTGATCAATAGTTTGTTTTCCTGTTGAAGAGACCTAGTTGCCAGGTAGACTATTGAGGATCACATTTTACCCTTCTGATTCAACTGCTCTCCCTCCCTCCTTCCCTTGTCTCTCTTTCTGTCTTTCTAGAAAGGAGAAATTGAAAAGCTAAATCAGATTCTTTGTTCATCTCTCCATTTCCTGTACTTTGAGCAAAGTGGAAAATAGAGAATGATGTTTAAGGAAAAATTTAAATTCAAACCATTGGAAGTCACTGGTATTCCCCCAACTAAAAGAGGCTTAGTAATATATATGGGTAGAATATATAAGTGATACTTATATGTCTATATACATGCCAGGGTTTTTGCCTTCATTCTTCTTTGCAATTGTGCTGCTTTTTATTCTGCCTGTTCTTTCTCTCTATTTGTATTTCAAACCAGGCTCAGTCATTTTTGTTTCAACTTTTTTTCTGGGATTTTCTCCTTTTATCCCCAGTGTTTCTTCTGGTTGAAAACTCTGATTTTATATGAAACTTTTTATCCACAATGATAAAAAATTAAAAAAAGATTTTGAAGGAATTCTTCCACATCTGACCCCAATACTAAATTTTCATAGTAATTTGCTAGTAGCTTATTTTTTCATTTAAGTTGCTAAGTGGCTTCTTTTCCCTTCTGTTGTACTGGCTTTTTTTTTAAATTCCAATTATCCATCAGTTTCTGCAGTTTTGTACATTAAAGATGAACAGTAACAGCTTCAGCCATGCCTTATCAAATTATTTCTTAAAACTCAGAAGAAATGTACAAGTCATATATTGGAAGTTTATGCTTAGAGTGCTTTTGATCATAGAACTATGTATCTAAGTATATGATAATACGGGGTCATGCAGATAAATTTACCATTTAAGAACCTCTTTGGGCCAATATAGTGCAGAAGCTACACCACAACTGGTTATCACAGCATACTCCAAACAACAGCTGTAGAAGTACACGTCTTACAGGATCCTTGTTTTTTGTCCAGATTCCACATGCTTTTTCAAATTACTTTATCTAATAGCTTCTCTCATTACTTGAACTGATAGCTGGCTTCACTCTGTTTACAGTAGTCATGAATTGTACACAGTTGCCACAGCAGCAAAGCAACACAGTCAAATGTGTTGTAAGTAAAAAGCTACAATTTAAGTGGTATGGTTTTCCATCTTTGTCTACGTCACTTAATGTATTTTTGTGACTGCAAGAATAAATTCAGCACTTCACGGATACTTCTCATGAGGCCTATGCCATCCCAGGATGAGTGTAATGTGACAGGAATGTGTCTTCCCTTGAATTCTGTTTGGCTGCTTAGAATATTCTGTAACACAAAGTCTTTCTTGTCCCTGGCAAGAAGCCCTGATCAAGGAGACGTGCAAATCTGATCACTGACTTCAGGAAAGCCTAGACTTTGGATATCAGTCTAAACACAAAGGGCAGCATCTCTCCTGGTATAAGCTGAAGCTTCTCAGCTGAAGTAAAATATTTAAGACAGTCATTATGTAGTTGCTCACCTGTTGGGTACAGGACCCTCTCAATCACTGCCTTTCTTTATCTCCTTCTCTTGATGCAAACAGCGGGTGTGATCTTGCATACTCACAGTTGGAGCTGAGCTCTTCATGCACCTACTACATATGTATTAGTGAGTGATGCTGTATATTTGCCTTTAGCTATGGAATTTACTAACTTGCATGGAAAAATAGCACTGTAGTCTAGTTTCACCATTCTATAAAGAAGGTAGTTATTTTACTGACTCCCACTTTTCATATAAATTGCCTATGCAGTCTGAATAAAACAAACATTTACTATTAAGGCTTGAAACTTGTAACCAGGCTAAATACAGAAAAATCTACAGTTTGCCCCTTAATGGTTTTATCTGCTTCTAGATCTGAGAGAGAGATACAAACTGATTTGAGGATGGACAAGGCTCTGAGCAGCCTGGTCTAGTTGAGGGTGTCCCTGCTCACTGCAGGGGGACTGCACTAGATGACCTTTGGAGGCCCCTTCCAGCCCTAAACATTCTATGATCATTCCTTCATATGTTTTTTTGATAAGTCCCCGTAAGATTTTATAAACCTTTTGAGGCATCATTCTGACACTGATGACAGAAAAATTATATGTTCCAGTGGGATATGTGCAAATCCAGTTCAAATCTCCCCAGACAGGACAGAACTAAATGTTCCTCACAGTGGATTAATATCTTAATCAGTGGCCTCTATGCCTTTCTTCCATCACTATTTATTGTATCATTTAAAGAAATATACTGAAATATCTCTTTTGCTGTTCATTTTGGAACAAAACTGAACTTCTAGGTTCACACTGTTGACAAAATGTCCCTCTTATTTTCCAGCCACTCCTTGCAGCCACAGAACAATTAGAACTTTCCTAATCAATATGTTTATTTTCAAGAGCAACTTTGACATTCAGAATGAGCTGGAATAGAGCTAGACTTTAGTACTTCCCAAGACCCCTGTCAAGTCAGGATTTAGGCAAGATATCGGGATGTGTGTATGACTGCTGATAAGTTTAAATTGTGCAGAAACAAGGAACCACATTTACAAATGTGCTGTGGTCAAATTTTTTCACATTAATAAACTAAAGGCATGTCAAAGTAGGGGGATGATGCCAAGAAACAAAAAGGACAATTCTTTGTATGTTTAGCCAGGCCATGGGGTCTCTCTGACAATCCACATGTAGTTTAACCTTTTGGTATGTTAGGTGATAAGAGTTCTCTGCTTCAATTGCAAGATACTATTATAGCTATACAGAAATGTTCTTCACTGAGGCAACTCCATTCATCCTGCTCTTCTGAAGTGCTGCAGTATAAAATAGCTACAAGGACAAATAGAAGAGGAAGAAAAGTTGGGACTATATCCCATATCCACTTGCACTATCAGGCATCTCATGAGAGCTTTCATATTGGTTTGTTTGTGAGAGTCTCTGCTTGTGCAGTGCTTGATAACGATGTGTTCGAGACCCCTCTGTCACTTAAGACAAAGCTCTTTCAGCAGGGAAGGCAGGAACCAGAATGCTATTGCTCATCTTTCCCAATAGCATTTCCAGTTTTTGAAGCATAGGATTTAAACTTTCCCTTCAAACAGTTGGCAAAAACTTCACTGGTCTTTGATAAGCATATCTTCAGGTGCTAGAAGGATTCTCACTGCAGAGTGTTTTTAGGGCCTTTTTAAAATCTAGAACCTGAGAGCTGTTATTGATGTGATGACTGAAGCAGTCAAAGAGATCAATGCAGCTAAACCAAATGGATCTCCTCTGCATGATCTCGTTTCTAAATCCTTGCCTTGCTTGGAAACACATTCTACTACTAAGCACTGGGGAAGTTTAATCTCTAAACAGGATTTGATCGAAAAAGCATTTCTTGTAAGTGTCCTTGTTGTGCTCTGTCAGTGATGCTGTAATTCAGAGGGACTCAGTGTTCACATGGGCAGAAGCTGTGACAGCTCACTGGCATGGATGGAGCTGGGAGCCATCAGAGTTGTGAGCACAGACCAGAAAAGCTGAGCTGGTACTTAGGCAGGTACAGTGAGGATGGACAGAGCAAATCATTCCTACCAGGGCACCAGGTAGACCTGGGGCATGGCTGCTCCTTTCATAACCCACTGCTGAAGGCAACAGAGCCCTAGCAGCTATCCAGCAATTTTATATTAGCCTTGGAAAAAAGACCAATTTTCATGGACTAAGAGGCACCTCAGCTTCTCCAAAGTCCACATGTGATTAGTGTTTAGGGAAGTGAGGATAGGGTGTACATGATGAAGCTTTCCTGTCATACATAACTCTCAAGTCAAGGTTAACTGATACAGAAGTGCTTGTCCATCTCGGGATACCCTTCCTTTCCCAACCTTGGGTGATGTCTCACAACCTTCCAAATTACCATAACCCACGTCAAAAGTATTTCCATGAGAGAGAAAACCTCTGTGCAGGTGTCTCCTGAAATACACACTTGAACTTTTGCTGATAAAACTTTTTCTTTAAAACAAGTCTTCAGAAAGTTTGGTTGGTTAGCTTTTGACTTCTGCTTTTTCAAGGAGATGTCATTCTTCCTGGAATGTATTGGCTAGTTTTTTGGGGGGTGTCTGTGTATCAGCAGCTCTTGCATACAAGACTTAGATAACCTTTGCACTCCTCCTTTGAAAATATATGCTCCATCTCTTTTTTACCTCCTACATCAATTTCTTTTGTGACAGAATGACACCGGGCCACTTTTTGCTCTTCTCCCGGCCTTTTCTTCTTTCAAAGGATGTGGAGTTTCCCCCTTTTCTGTTTTGGTTTTTTTTTTTAGATGTGCACATTGCATTCAGTGCTCTTTGGTTTTGTGTTTGATGATTTATTGATAAACAGAATGTGTTCTGTTTCTCTACACAATCTTGATCCTCAACCAAAACAGCATAAAGCTAAGTAAAAATCCACAATAAATAAATCCAGAAGAAACAACAGACAATAAGAATGGAGAATGTTCTGATAATACTTTTCCCCTAAATTATAACTCTTGCCCTTGCATTTTTAGAGGTTTTTCTACACCCAACATACTGCAACTTTGACCATGAGATAAAGTACTAAATAATTTCTGTTTCAATTACAAATGACTGAAACTTTCTTTTCTGTTGGCCTGAATGTAGATAAATGCATATTCAGAAAATATATATGTATTTCTTTTTCTGCTGTTTAATTAAGGGATAATCAGTGTCATAAATTGTGACTTGTCAGATTCGACTCTTTACAAAAAAAATTAAAAGCTTTTTATAGGAATAAAAATGGTGACATATCCAAGCTTTCAAATGAGACCCTCCATGCAAGCTCTGTAATAAACACACCTTCAACACGTTCTGACCTCTTCATTTTTCATTGCAAAGATTAATAATAGGTAGCTTAGCAACGATGCTGTATTGTCAGCACATGTTAGAGACTTGGCAGCATTCAAGGTCGATCTGCAATAAGCTTAGATTGAATGCCATTAGCTAGATGCCACTTTGCCTCTGGAGTTTATTGCTAAATTTTTATTCCGGGAGGGAAAGAAAATACCATGCTGACACAGTTAATATTTGGACCACAGCAGAAAGGTCTGGATCACTTACAGAGATTGTGCACAGAAAAAACAACAACTGTCAGAAATTGTATTTTAACCATTTGAAAACGGGATCTATTACTTATTATTGAGTGCAGAGGTGATCTCTGCATGGAGCAGTCATTAAACTGTTTATAGCTATGAATGAAATGGCAAATTAGGGTTCAACTAACAACTCTGAACCTGGAAAATCAGGTATATTTGGCCAGTTTCTTTGAGAAGGTATCTTCTCTTTGAGAAGGTATCTTCTCTGGGAAAGCAAGATTCACAAAATTGATAGTCCCTAAAACAGGGATGATGTAGCTATATCCAAAACTTTAAACTCAAAATTGCTCTTTAGCTGCTGCCTAAACTAAGTGCACCAAATCATCATTGGATAAAATCTGTAAGTGGGCTTTGGGGCAATGAAGGATTTTGCAGAAAAGGGACAGCTGTTAAACGCTTTTTATAGAACAGTTCTTAGCTCTGCGAAGATGCTGAGGAAAAAAACCAGTCTGCTCACTATGACCACACATGAGATGCAATGAGTATGGACATACTTGAGAGGTGATCTTCCCCTTCATGGGATTTGATTAAGCCAACAGCACACTTTCATTGACTTTTGAGGGCAAAGAGATTTCAGCACTAAACTGATCAACCAAGTCTGAAAAACTATCAAAATTCTGGGAAAAGCTATATGGATTGAACCTCTGGAGATTTAAGTGTTGCCAGTCATCAAGCTTTAAACTCTGCTGTGATCAATTGTACATTCAAAGCTTCATAATTCCAGGATCGTTTTCAAAACACTAAATAACACAAGACAAAAGGGTTGGAAATTTCTTTCTGAAGCCTGAGGCTTTAAAATGCCATAACATTTAACATCTGTCTCTCAACTAATCTCTGCCCAGTGATGGCATGAATTCAGTTGTTTCCTATGATTTTGGATAAGCTGTAGTTGCACTTTTTTTTTTTTTTTCTAATTGCTGCATAGCACTTCATATTGTGGATCTCTGACTCAGCAGTGCCCTTTCCCCCAGTGCCTGTTTTTAAATTTGGCTTCACAAATGAGGTGCAGCACAGCTCAGTACTTTGGTTTTCAGACATTGATGGTGAGAACATCAAACACATTCTGGAGCTTGTTTTCAAGATACCACACACAAACATAACTCACTCATGGTCTTTAAGATAACAGTTGTTACCTAGTTGCCTTAAATTGTGTCAGTTTCTTAGGTAATAGGTCAAATTTAAACTTCATGTAGGAATTCTGGGAGTCTTCACAATTGTTGAACTCCATTGTTTGAGGTACAGAAAGTAGCAGAAATAGTATAGTTTGACATTGTGAAGAGCGCACAGACATTATTTTCCCTGGAATTTCCATGTTTCCAGTGTAGGGAATCATTTAGTAGTGGAAAAAATGAAGAGTAATGACAGTGGAAAAAGAAAAAAAAAATCAGATGAATAACACATTTAACATTCCTGCTACCACATAGTTAATAGCATGGCTGAATTTTTCTTTCCCTTGCAGATATTCATACTCAGTAAAATGTCACTTCCTCTGATTGTGATTAGAGAAAATGCAATTATAAATCCAGATCTAATGCATAATCTTCTACTAAAGTCAACTTTTCCCGCTGTTCCTATACTGCAGCAATCCTCCAATTTATTTCTCATTAGGCTATGGCATCACTGGTTGGGAGTAAAGTGTTGAGAAGGAAATCAAAAGACCTGAGAAGAATTTTTAATTGCTCTTTGAAGAGACACAGAAACTTAAATTATTGAATCACAGTATATTCTCTTCTATAATTTCCAGCATTTAAAAAAAAAAAAAAGTACTTCCTCCACTTTTTTCTTTACATTTATTAATTTGTACCCTGGGTAGTATGTCCCAAGTGCATTTACCATAAATTGCTTATCTGAAATCACTATCACCCAAGGAAATCAAATCAAAGTTTATTTTAGCTACTCATGTTATATTTCATATTGTATATCCCCTGTAGACTTGATTATGAGTTTTGAAGTCTCTTTCTTGAAAAGAAATAGCTTTTGCTGGTTGGCAGTCTATCTAGCTTTCCTGGTTTGGAATCACACAGTAGCAGTTCTTCACTCTTTATATGGTGTTCAGTATATTATATACACAGGAAAAAAAATCAGAATCAATCAACATGTAAACTACTGCCTGCTTTGCTTAGTCTTCATATGCAGCAGTGTAGAGTGAGACCTGGCTTTGGTTCCATTTTTTGATGCTTTGTGGCATGATCCTTCATCAAACCTAAAAAAGTCCATCCAGTGTAGAATACTCTGAACATAATTCCTTGGGTTTTACCCCAGAGGACCCGTCTCTTGTGAATTCCTGCATATGTGATTTTTCCAAAGCAGGAACGAATGCACAAGAGAATCTCTGTTGTTTGGGGATTCTAGAAAACAACCCCCAGAGTGGTCAAGAGGTGCTATGGGATAATTCACAACCTGACTCTCGATTAAACAATTTAATTGCTTTTATTCTAGTCACTGAGTAAATGTATTTAGAACGTAGGAGGAACTACTGCTGGGTAGTGATGGTACACATATGAAAAGTTGCAAGACTTCTTTCAGATTTGCAGAAAACATTGCATTTCAAGTTCTGAGTGCACATTGAACCAGAATATTACTTATCCTGAGGAGATTATGACATTCTTGTCCAAAAGCAGCACAACACCATTGCAACAGGTCAGCTGTGAGGCCATTTTCACCACTGATGAGATGGGGACTATGCTATTTACACCTCAGATGCAAATTAATTCTGGGGAGGGATTCCAGGATGGATGGATAGAGGAGCAATGACAGAGAATGGAGCTGCCAAAACTGTTCAGAGGTAACCAGTCCCAAGAGAGGGAACCAGGAATAAGTGAATGAAGAAGGGGAAACAGGAAATGTTCATCACTTTACTGTTAGGGCTGATTGAAGTGCCAACCTTGCTGACCTGCCCAAGCACCTTCACAGAAGCCTCCAGTGCTTTGAATTTGTATGTTCTCCTGCAACATTGGCCAACTGTGTTGACTCTGACTTGTTAAACCAACTGTAGCACCTCTTGCCACTCTGAATGTTATCCACTTTATATTTTAAACTTGTAGAGTGGCCTCTTATTCTTTTAGGGAAGTATCTGGTACCATGAGGTCTGAGACTACTGAGGTTCTGCTGCTCATATTAGCACTGTTGTAATTACTAAATGAGAGGATCTTGAAAAATTATGCCTTTTTTTATTTGATCCTCTCTCAAATGCTATTTGATTTGTTCAATTTATTTTTATTAGAGCTTTATTTTTCTTTAGTTACTTGATAGGATATATGCTTACTTTAGAAACAGGGTCATTATATTCATTACTAAAATAAAATTTGTGAGGAAAACTTGAATTCATATGTTTTTGTGTTTTGTAATGTGCATTTTGCACCTCTCCAAATGAAAATTTTTAATATGTCTTGCTTAGCTTTGTTTTTGCTTTTCTCCCTTGGGCCTTAATGTCTTATTAACACATAGTTTTAGGAAATTAATGAGGATACACAGGGCCTTACACCTTTAGATCATTAATTCCACTTTTGTGCAAATTGATAGTGCTGCAAAGACATTGCCCCTATGGAGGCTACTTAGTGCCCCTTTACATATGGATTCTATTGGTAGCCTCTGCCTTGCCTGTGACAGATTCTGTCTTCCCCACAGAACCCAGGAGGCCAGATCTCTTCTTGCTTATTATCTAAAACAAGAAAACCATTAATAACCCAACCGGAATTTTGGTACAATAAAATGTTGAACAGTATATGTAATAATAATAATAACAGCAATAATAATAATAATAAAACAAATGCAGAGCTCTATGAAATCATTGGTGTTGATGGAACAGTAGAATAAAAAACCCAGAATAAATAGGCATTTCACTTTATAACTACACAAACTATTCTACATTATTTGTATACTCTTTTTCCCAGTGTGTTTTGATAGCAATAGCAAGCTAATAGTGATGCATATTATGAAAATAATCCACTGCTGAATGAACATCTGCTTTCAATTAAACAGGTGTATGGGAAATTCACCATTTCATAAGTATAATTAAAGATTGTTATTACCAGAAAGTAGAGAGATACTTCAGTAATTAAATATAGTTGAAAATTATTGCACTTTATAAATAAAAACTTATCTTGCTTATTTAAAAATTATTTGTTATCAAACTGATAATTATGAGGAGTACATTCACAAGTAAACAACATTTGGGATTAGAAATATTCTGTCTTTAAAATACACATTATTTATTTTGAGGGTTTGATTTATGACTTACAGTCATTCATGTTTTCAGTTTGCTAGAGATAACATAAAAACCTTTAGTATCAGAAGGTGCTGAATTATCTCTCTTATGAAATACTGAACCTTAAGTGACCAAAGTTCAGCATCCACAAATGGAGACACCTGAAACTAGTACTCACATTCTGTTGAACTTTTGCTCACATATCTCCCTAAAGGTGTTTGACTGAAGAATTCCTACACAAGAAAGATAACGCCTGGGAATTATGGGCTAAAATGTCAAAAGTGCCTCAAAAACCTTTTGCTAGTGAATCTGGTTTTGATGAGATAATTCAGACAACTAAGAAGTCATCACTCTCCAAAAGAGCAAACTTGCAGGGGCTTGTGGAATGAATTGCAAGCTTATGTAGAAACAATAGCCAAAGCCAGGCCAGGATAAGAATAAACAGGTAAAGTTAGAAGCAGTTGTTTTACAAGTAGAATTTTCGAAAATTGACAACAATCCCTCCAAGATCCTTTTCTTATTAGTAGAGATATGCCAAATATCATATAAACTGTCAGAAATCTCCTGCAGAATAGTTTTTCTCCACCACAACATCTACTTGGGGCTTTCTTACTAATTATTGGACCACATACACAGGCAATACTGAAGCTCTCTGTCATTTACCTGTTGTATGGAGCCAGGTCATTGGTCTTTTGGGCTTTCCATCAAATGTTCTCTCCTTCTTTTGGATGACTTACCTGTTTAAATACTGATTTAACCAGCACAAATAAGTGCAGGTTTTGTCTTCTTTTTCACACATGAAATAAAAAGCTCTGCGGGGTCTCATATCCTGTCTGGAGAGACAGATAAATCATAATCTGAAACAATAAGTGTGTTGTTATTGCATCAAATCATGGTAGGTTTTCCTTGACTTGCATGTACCTATTGGTATAATGGGGGGGAAGAGACTGTTGATATGGTTTTATTTCATAATTTTTCTCGCCTGTTGCTCACAGTTTAATTGATCCCCTACTTTACTGCAGTTACTAGGCAATCCACTTGTATGCATTCCTCTGTGGTTTATGCCTCAGTCATCATCTTCAGCTGCATAAATTGGCTAACTTGAAAACTGCTGATGTAGACCTGTCATGGTCTTTTCCTTAGCTTTATAAATGATGTTTTCTGGGTGAAGGACATTGTGTTAATGGACATTCTGTATATGCCTGCTTCACTTCAGACTGTTTTCTGAGAGTTGTGAAAAGTCATTGTGAACTTCATACTGCTGAACCCAAGCAAGAAGAGAATCACAGTATTTGAGAAGCCCTACAGTATGAATGGAAAGTTAATGTAGATCTTCATCACAGACCTGTGCCCAGGTCTCTTTGTTTATATCTTTCTTAGCAAGGAATGTGCAACGAAAATTCTACTACTAATTTTGAAATGAAATGAGCCTTAATATTAGCTTCTCTAGCTATTTCTGCAGTGAGGTCATCTGCATGGTTCATAAGGTTGGGCTGTTAAAACATTGCACAGAGTACTGAGCCAGGTAGCAGTTGAGTAGTAAAAATTGAGCACTAAACTCCTACCTTATCCTTGGACATAAATGCAGGAAGAACTGGGTTAATCAAATGAATTTCTAAAGGTCCGTACTTCTTCTAGTTGTCCTCCCTTCTTCCCCCAGTTTCCTTTGAAGTGTATATATCCAATCTCTGTATGTGCTTTTAAACTTAACTATTTCTCTTCCATTATGTAGTTTCTTTCCTCTTACACAGGAGACCAGACTTTGATCCATTGAGTTCAGGTAGAGGTAAAAATGAAGAGCAGGTGATTGAAATAATGCCCTTGTTCATGTAAATCTGAGCTAATTAATAGAACAGGTTGAAAATTGAGTTTTCATCCCATGAGCATATCCTTTTAATTTAGAAACCATACCAAGTGTAAAAGAATTGAGGGAAGCAGAGTTTAAATTTAATGAGAGATTTTGGTTTCAGAATCTCAAATTGTGTTTCACTTCAGTTACTTCAGTGTTTTTATTGGGTAGTAGAGCACTGCTGAGAGAATGGAAATGAAATGCTTTGATAACTTTCCATACAGAAGATTGAGGAATCTGGTATAATATCATATGTTTTGATTTTTGTAAGTCAATGTTACCCAGTGGAACAAAGATCTGTAGGAAAGCTTTCAACCAGTTCTGGTGTCTACTTGGAATAAATAGGTTAGATTGCTTTTTCAGAGGGACCTCCAGTCAAAGTAACATGAGTTATTCCACACACTTCAAAGTTGCTTCAGACTCTCATAAGCACAACCTCCAATGCAATCTAGCCCAATAAATGCATTAATTACTTTTTTTCCTTTCACTATGCTGTCATCTCCAGTGGGCATACAAATTACTGAGTTCATACCATTTACAACTGCCTTTTAAGTAATTAATTGGCATTTTCAATAGCCAAGTTAATCTAGTTTGTTACAGAGCTTGAAGCAATAGCCAAATGTATTTAATTTATTATAAAGCTTGACATATTACTAGGTATTTTGTCTATGATTCTGTCTTTGCACAAAAGCTCTGACTCGATACAGAATCACAGAATTGCTCAGGTTGGAAAAGACATACAATATCATTGAGTCCAACCTCAAAGACCTTAAAATGATTATCAGCTACTCAAAATATCTGTGTCCTCTATCACTGCCCCACAGACAGCACAGATTATTTAGGTTTGGGGTTATTATTAGAAATCACTCATGAATGAGATTCAAGCCAAACTGGAAAGTGAACAGTATTCATCTTTAACATATTTTTAAAATCACTAATCAAACTGTAAAGACGTGTAGTAGTATATGTTGAATTGGCTTTTCACCCTTCTTGATCTACAGCCAAATAATAAAGTGCTTTAACTTAGAAAAAAAAAAAAAAAGAGGGTTTAGCTCATTTGGAAACATCTCATCAAAAACATGTAGCTTTTGAATCTCTTAGCAGCATTTGGGCTTATTAGGAAATTCACCTACTTTTCCACTATTCTGATGTAGTAAATTGGAAACGTTTATAGAATGCATATGAATGATCTAGTACTTGATTCTTGACTTCAGCAGAACTAGTTCAAATATTTTTGTGATGGAGTTTTACAGGACTAGTATCTGTTTCTTCATACCATCTCTGTAAGTGACCTAAATTTCAAAGAGAGATTAATTTTAATTTCTATTCTTATTTTCACAGCAGTATGAGTGTTCATCATACTTCATAAAATTATCAAAAGATTAAATTCTACTTTCACTTGCACAGCTCTTAATTTAGAGCAAATTCAAGAGAGTTAGTCCAGACTTATGGAAGCAGGAAAATTTAAGTATGGATTTTTTATTTCAGCTGTGCTTGTCAACACTGTAGTTCTTATTTGATTCAAAACCTTAATTGCATGAACTGTGTGGCAATGTCTTTTTCAGATGGAAATTATATCAGGACCGTTTAAATAAAGTCTTAATCAGGTGCCATACAAATTCCTGATTAAGGTTTTTAAATAACAAAACTTGAAGTTAAAACCAGCAGGGCATAAAAAATTCCCAGAGCAGTGAATACAAAATCATTAATCTGAACCACTTTTAATTTCTACTCAGAATTTGTTAGTGGAGTGGTTAATTAAATTGTGGCCCTGCTTTTAGAAAAGTATCCACTGTGATATGTACACTCATTTTTTCCTAATCAGAGATGTTAGGTAATAGCGCTATAGAAACAACTTGTCATTTAATCTCTGAATACAGAATTAAAAAAAAAAATCTAATGGAAAAGATTATCTGTCTCACATATAATAATCAGTACAGCATGAGACCAGTGAGAACATGGGCATGGAAGAACTGACACGTGGCACGTCACACAGAAAGACTGAAATGGAGGTGCCAGGACTGAACTGTGTTCTTCCATTCCCTTATAACAACATATGGCTCCCGTTTGCAGTGGTATAAAGCAAAGATAACAGTCAGTGGAGTGATGCTGATGGAAAAGCAAGTAAACAGAATTAGAAACACGAGTTTTCTTGTGCTTCTATTCACCATCAGGGTTTGTTTCTGTTCCCAGTCCATTTTGTAGAAGCAGCTATCACAGCGATGTACTAGTTTGATGCTGGAGAGAATAAAGCAATGCTTTGTATTTTGGGCAGAGTCTCCTGTATTTTCAATGCAGGGTAGACTCCAGCATTAACTCAACTACAGCTTTATTGCTACTAAGGCAAAAAGCCTCTGATCACTCAAGTCGATGGGGTTAGTTGTTTTGCTGAGGCTGCCTGTACAATCATATTGGTGATGAGCAGGAGAACTCCTAGGAACCCAGGTTCTCCCAGGAGAGAGAGCAGATAAGGCACAGCATTAAGATGGTAAAGCTGCTTCTTCAGGATGAAAATAGCCTTGCCTGAGGCATCATCTCGAGGAGATTTAGGATTCTATGAAGCTTGTTAGTCATCTAAAGAGATGAGGTGTTAATGATCTTTGGTGTTATAAATATGCATGGAAATGTAGATGAAAAGCCTGTAAATTGCAGTTTTAACTGCCTCTGTGCTGGGCTCTGGAAAGACTTGTCTATGCTCACCTTCTGCTACTCTTTCCAAGACTCTTCCACACGTTTCCTTAGTCTGGGGGAGAATTTCAAGTCTGAGTGGCTCCTGTAAATCATTGAGCTTGAAGAGTGGTATCGTTATTTGAAAAAATTGGGATATCCCACGACACAGAACTAGGCCCCAGCAAGCCAAATGAGCTGTCTGTGCTGGCAGAGACAGTTTTGTCAGCACTCGGCTTTCAACTGTGCAGGGATGGCAAGCATGGTGATGGAGGCACAATCAGTACAGACATGCTCAGTGCCATCTCCAGAGAATCACTAGCTCACAGACACAATGCCTTTCGGAAGGTTTTGGGGTTTTTTTTTCCTAAACTGAGAGTAAGCAGAGGGGTACAAAATGGAAAATTCAACTTTCTTAAACAGAATGTAAATTTAAAAATGGAAGGAGGGAGGATTCCCCTGTAGTTGCTGCAAGAAAGCCCTAGAAGTCTTTATGCTGCTTAACCTGAAGCAATAGGAATGTTGTCAGCTCTGGGCTAGTTGTTTTTTCCTTGTGTTCAGTAAACGTTTATACCCTGAGTTTTAAGCATATATATGGATCCAACTCTCCTTAACAAAGCACTTCTGTACATGTCAGAATGCTAGTCATTTGAGGACCCTGAGAAGCACCTACTGCTACCATTTCAATTCAGTTAAAAGCTCAGCCCATCTGGGGAGATTCCCAACTGCTCTTTGCAGGAATGTCCTCATAGCATGAACTGGGGGATTTCTTAGACTCTCCATGCAGCAAAACATGGAGCTAAGAATTAAGATCCTTATATAGTTATTTTTACATACTCATTCATTTAAGGAAACAAGTTCTTTACAGCAAACAAACACAGGGTATGTGCAATGAATATTACATTGCTTAAAAAAAGGAAAACAGCATAATATGTTCTCTGTGTGACTGGAGTATCCCCAGTGCTTATTTTCCAATTAAGTGAAAAACCACAGAAAAATAGAAAATATATAAAAAGAGTATGTCTGCAGTCACATCCAGGCTATTGGTAGAAGCAACTAACAATATTTTGTGTCTCACAAGAGTATTGTGAGAATTAACTCAGATCTGCAAAAATACTTTTAGTTCTGGAATGAAAAACCCTGCACAAATATAAAGCATTTTAATATTTTGAACCAGTCTGATAAAATTTCTTCTGCTATACTTCCATTCTCTTTGCTGGAATTGCTTCCTGTGGAAGATGGAAATAACAAGAAGGATATTAAGGACACTGTCTTTTTTTTTTTTTCTTTCTTTTATATATATATATGGGAAATCTCTACTTGTAACTACAAATAACCTTCATTAGTAAAATGCATTTCTGCATCCTGACCAACACCTGGGTCATTGAAAGTTGATTTTTCACCTCCAGAGGTTTAAAAGTAACAAAGGTCAGTAGGCTCACAGTAAGACAAGTGATAGTAGCATCTTTCAGTGGCATCTCCCTGTCCTCCTCTAAAATCTGTATCTAAAATCACTTGTAAATCTAGGACTAGGAGTACTGAGCTGTATAGAACATAATGCATAGGTATAGGATTTCCAGAGCACTCAGAGAAGCCTTTTTTAAATATATTTGAAACTGAACAGAAAGAGCCTGTGACTTTTTATCCATTCTTACTTACAGAGGAAAATTATTAACTTTACTGATTAATTGGAGAGACAAAAGAGAAGATGCATAGAGGGGAATGGAAATAGAGGGAGAAGAAAAGTTGTTTTTCATATATTTATATATGTGGAATCCTGAAACTCATTCCAGAGTAAACTTCTATCTCAAAACATTCTATTTAAAGATTTTTCTGGATTTTCCATTGTGCTGCAATTTACATTTCTGAATGCTTTAAGCAGCAGGTTGGATGGTGTTAATGTTTTGTTTCCAGCTGAATGAGCTATGCTGTGTAGCCTGTTTAGTGGAGCTGTACAAGGAGTGTGGGGCATATGGTGGGAGAGCAGGCTGAAAATCCTGGGGAATGGAGAGAAAGGTTTTAATGTGTAAATCAAGAAGGGCAGGCTTGGAAATAAAATATGACAGGAATTGTATCTCTTACTTCTGGTCTGATTTAAAGGCACAAGGAACAATAATTACTTCAGGAGTTTAGCAAGAAGTCTTTACTGAAAGGGTTTATAGATGACAACCCTTGTCTGTGAGCAATGGCTGTCACTTATTTCACATGTAATTATTAAACCTCAATAACAAGTATCAATAAAAACAGGAACCTGGTGAGTCTGTACTGTGTGGGAGCTGAAGAAGTGTCTTCATAAGCCAGACTTAATGCTCTGGGACTGGGGAGACTTGACAAGAGTGGTCACTGGACACAGTAAGATGCTGGTGTTATTTGGATGGGCTTGATGTGACCAAAAAATCACAGAAATGAGACTTAGTTGGAGTCTAGAACTGACTCAGTGTAAGGAAATTCAATGGGTTTATTCATGTTGGTAGACTCACTGAATGCACAGGTATAAGAATGGCTGAAATTGAGGCTCTGTGTTAAAAGACTAGTTTTTCCCCTATGTATTTTCCAGGGAAGCAGATGAGGGTATTTCTGGTTAGATAAAGATTAGGACAGTACTTGAAATCAGTTAAAACACAATGTTTTTAGGCTTTTATGATATCCAATATGTGTCTTTTCACACACTAGTCAGAATTTGACAAAAATGCTGGGATCAGTAGTGCTTGTGTTGGTCTCTTAAAACTGCACACAGAAAAAAAACCAACCCTGTGTTAAGGAAATATGATTTTGAGGCCTAAATGTAGAAATATTAACTTTGAGAGTGTGATATAAAATAACTAATCTTCTACAGAGTCTGTTGGTATGATGTGGCAGTGCAGAAATTTTATCTCAACAGTGAGTGATGTTTTGCCTATGAAAATTGCAAATACGTTTTTGTCATATAAAACACGGTTAATTTTGCTCACTGCCACAAGGGAAATTTTGAGGTAATTTTGTCAACATATTCTGTAATGAAATGAATTTTGGGGCTCCCAGATTCAGTAACTCTCTCAGAAGAAATAACACTTCTCAGTCTCTCTCAGAAAGTTGCTGGCAACTATGAAAATCTATAAATGCTTTAAATGGTAATGTTTTAAAAGGTTAGAAATGAGCCATGAAGAATTGGCTGCTTCTTTCTCTCAGTTCAGAGACGTGAAAGAACAACAGCAAAGGGAAATGGAGGTGAATACTTGCACACAAGCAAAACCAAGAGAAAACTAATCCAGCTCAGAGCAAAGTGACTGAATTTTAACAAAGAATGTGACTAAATCGCAATCATTTTGTTCAGGGATGGGTGATATAAGACATTGGCAGCATGTAGGTGTCACATCCTGAATGTCTGATTCACTGGTGGGTATCCCAGTTCCTACTGCATTTATCCTAGCTGATATCTGGCAGAATGTCCAGCATTCAAATGCAGTAGCTGGTTTGGAAGGAACTGATGGTGTGGAAATGCCAGAGGATAAAACATGGTCACACACAGGCCAGTGTTGCAATTCTTGCATGTAGCTACCTGTCCAAAAACAAGCTGCTTTTCATTCTGGTAAGCTCATCAAGAACCCTACAGCCTTCCCCATGCAGTACAGCTCCCAAGCAGAACTGGATATGGTGGGATTTTGCTATTTTAGGAAAGGAGAAGCTCCCTGCTCATATGGGAGCCAAGCCAAAGGTAGGGGTTTGTCTGTATCTGCACTGAAAAAATCAGTGTGAGGCAGTACAGGAGACACAGAACTGGTAAGGCCAAGGACCAAATGCTCTAGTGCAGCAGGGTAAAAAGAAACTGTGTAGAGTGGTACATACCAGTCTTTAAGGGCAGATAACCTCTGGTCTTTGCCAGGAATAACCTGCTCATGGCTCAAGCTCTAATCACCCTGTTTAGATGGAAGCTGGATGGAAGAGACATTAAGAACCAGTAATAACATATATATAATGCTCTTACTTTCAAATGTGCTGGAAAGTACTGAAATGCCACCTAAAATAAAGGCTCTCATGTAATAATATGAGATTAAAATGAAATGTCACTGGCATTTCTGTACTGGTGCTATGCTGAGGATGCTGGGGAGGTGGGAAGTCTGGCTCCCTGCTGTCCTGTCCTCTAGCAAAAGGCTCCGACTGCTTCCACAGTTCCTCTGGAAGTTTGGACTCTGCTTTGTGCAGCTTTTTACTGCAGTGGGAGGTGCTGTAAAAAAAAATTTCTAATACACAGATGGGATGAGGTGAGGCTCAAGCATTTCCATGCCAATGTTACGTAATCTCAGGCAAATTAAAGTTTAATGATTTGGTTTATTCAAGTTTTGTAAACCACCAAGACAGCACACTTAAGTGTTTAATCTCTTTGCTCCATTGACTTTAATTAAACTCATCTGCAGTTTATGAGTTTTGGTGACCTCATTAGAAAAACATACAAACAAAGCTCTGCTCATGTGAATGAATTACCCTCAACTCCCTATTCCTGCATTTTCACTGTTTCGTGTGGCCTTGTGAACAAACAAATTAGAAGCAAATGTTAGGTAAATTGTAACAATGAATATGTTTCTCAAGCCATGATTGATTGAAGGGAAAAGAATGGTGGCTACATTCTGGCTTTTATCAGAAATATATCTTTGTACAGAAGTTCTAAAAGGTATGAAATGAGAAAGTGAGCATCCCGTTTTCATAGTCGAACTCTGGATCTCAGGCAAACACTCTTTCCAGGGTCTGCATCTGATAAATTATTGGAACTAGAGTGGCATTTGAGGTGCCTGGATAAAGAGGCAATAAAAATATTTTCTATTTGTTTACACTGAAAAATATCATATACTGAACTGTCAAGTCTGAAAAATTGATGCTTCTGACTTCACAAATATTCAGCAGCCTAATAGAAATGTCAGATGTATGTGGTTTTGAGAGAGGAAAATGACAAGAAAAAAGCAACCACACAACAAAATGTTAATTTATTTTCATCATATTTGATTCTTCTCTACCTAAGTGAGGGATCCAAAGACCAAGAAAGTTTATAGGTCTTTTCTTTCTCAATTTCAGTGATTTTTGAATAAGCACAATGGAATACTAGGGTTGAGTAGCAGCTCTTTTAACATAACTAGTTCTTCTTGCTGTAAAATTGATGTCACATGGATCGAGATTTCCTTTAGAAAGGAAAAATTTAAAAGTCGCCTTAATAGTGAAAGGGTTGAATGGATTTTTCATATGTTTGGCAATACAAATTTAGTTTATTAAATGGTAACAAGTACATATTGCATGTAAGTAAAGGGAGAAAAGGTAAGCACACAAACTGTGGTAAAAATAGGACTTTCAAACTATAGGGTCAAAATATGGGAATGCAGAAACTAGTACTTTGAATCACTATGGGTAAGAAGATGGTCCTGGAAGGAACATCAGCAACCAGTGGAAACTTGAGTTTTACATCTGAGAGTTGCCAGAGCTGGACACTTTGTAGTTGTCTCGTGGGTATAGATATCATGTGAATACAATGAAAAGACAATAAAAATATAGAAGTTCTGGAATTAAAGCCCAGTAGGATACAAGGAAAAGACTCATTCTTCTTTCAGTTTCTCTGAAAATAAACTTGAGCATGATGGTCTTTGTTTTCTCTGGTAATAGTTTAGGACAGAGTATCCTTTGGGCAATAGCTGTGTTTAGGTTTAATTATGTAATTAGAGCAAATGCATGTAAATCAGGTAAAGGGGACATAATCAGTTACAGGATTTTGTGACAAACATACAGGTTGCATATGAAGTATGTGGTTTTAAGGTTCAACTAATGGAACTGTCAGCAGCCATTAAGGATGATGGTTGAAAGCTGCAGCTTTTAGGTCCTGACTATAGGGAACAGGAAGAATTGGGTATGTATTAAAAATGTAGACCCACATGGCTACTTTAACTGACAGTCTGAAGAGGGATCAGTCTCTTCAGGATCTGCTGCCCTTTCAGTAGACAAGGGGATACAGGTTTTGGGAACAAAACAAATTGCAGCTGAGGACACCTAGTTTTGTAACTAGTTTTGGAAACTATTTATTCTCAACATGTTTTTGCTATTCAGATTACTGTTTAATAAATTTTAAAATTTGTGTGGTATAAGAATATTGAACTAGGTTAAAGTATTAATTTATTATTTGAGGCAAAACTATTATTTCACCTAGAAAAAGCAAACCTACTCTAGGTGTAAAGTGTCTCTGGATGTAAGGAAGGACAAGACACCAAAACACTGAAAATTAATGCAACTGTGAAGAAATATTTTGCCCTTATTCATTTGTGAATACTACCGTTAAAATAACTGTGGAACATGGAATAAAAGATTTGAAATGGCTTTGAATCCTAGGGTACCAAAAAAAAAAAAAGAATTATTCTCCACATACAGGCAGGCTGAGAACTGCATTCTCACAGGAACTTGTTTCCATGGATGCCTGTTTTGGTCTTTGCCCTAAATTTGTTCCTAAATCTTATGGACTTAATGGGAATTAAGTCAGAGCTTACGAGTTTAGAAATTACTGTTTAACTGTTAACTCATTTGCTTGAAAAAAGAAATTGGTCTTGGAAAAAAAAACAACAGGAAGAAGAAATTGGTCTTGGATGAATGGATATTGTTATGGCATAGTAGTCTCTGATAGCCTGTAACTTTTGTTCATGCAGGCTAAATGGCACAATTTTTAATTACCATACTGCTGAAATTGCTGTAATGGGTTGCAGGGTCTTTGTGTGGTTGAAAATGTAGTTCCCTTCTTTACATTGTTTTGGTGGAAACTTATGAGCCACAATTCTGTCGTGATTCTGTGGTTCTTCTGAATAGCCTTGAGAGTTGCAGGAGAGAACAGAAGTGCTGCACAGAGTAGATATTGTCGTGCTACTGTCGTGCTATAAATAGCTGCTTGGGTTGGCTTTTGTTTGCAGCCTTGGCTTTCTAAATTGCAGCAGTTTTGGGTGTTCCCTTCTCCAAACACCAGTGGCTGCAGACACAAGAGTGTGCAAGAGAGCAACGTTTGTCCTTGCTCTACTGAGTTTGCTTCTGACTCCCCATCTGAAATAGGGTAATGGCTGTGCAGTAGTCTCTGGAGATTATAGCTGACTCTCCCCTTACAGGTAAAGCAGTGTAATGTTCTTAAAAAATAATATATATTACTCTTTGAAAGAATGTTCTAAGTTGAAAAATGGGTGCCTTGGACTTGGGAATATTGAAAGGAAGAAAAGAAAATAGGCAAGTTGATTGAGGCAGGTTATATTGAACTGCCTGGAAACTCTGTGGAAGGAGTGTTTTTGAAAAAACAGCAGGGGTACAACAGATAAATAAATCAGAAGCAGAATTGCCAACAACTGTCAAATCAAAAGCAGCAGTGAAACAGAAATATACAACCAGTATCAGTCTGAATAAGCATTTGGTACACACACCAAGGACAGACAGGTATTTGTGTGGAGCCATAACGTCAGTGGTGATTTCAAAGGATAATTGTTCCTGTTAATATTAGCTGCTTATTAACACTCTGTTCTGATGAATATCACTATTTTAATCAAATGAATAAAGAGCAAGCACCAAGTAACCTTTTTTTTTTTTTTTAATGCAAAAAGGCAGTTAATGTGTTTGATGGAGTGACCCTGCCACCCTTTTTTCACTGAGTTTCCACAATGGAGTCTGCTAGGGGTCAAGAGGGGACTACAGCATTTAGGAACATATCAATCAGATGGAGACCTAACCTGGCTGTGCATTCATCAGGTACTGCTGATTGCTGAAAACATTTCGTTTCCCCAGCACAATTTTATTTTTTTTTCTAGAGTCAGTCAGTGATGGAGGATTCCCTCAGGCTGATCTGCACAGCTTTGGTTCACACACAAGGTTGCTCCCAAAAGTGCTGGTTATTATTCAGATTTTGGAAGGTGCAGATTACCTCATAGATCTGTAGCAATCAAATGCATGCCAGAGGAAAGCTAACAACGCAGAGAGGTATTTAGTGAGTGCCCACAACAAAACTGCATTTGACAGAATATTGTCTAATACCACATATGGATAATAGTGCCTGTGACCAGTTTGTGCCCATAATTAGGTTTTTGAGTTTTCCAGGCTATTAACTCTGGTAAGCTCCAAAGAACCTGGTCATTCCCTGGGCTGCAAACAGAGACTTGTGAGAGAAGTTTGGGTGGTGGTGAAAAGATGGGGGTCTCAGCTGCTTCACCTGCCAGTGAATTCAGAGCTGTATTTTATTCAAGTAATTTTAGCTGGATGAATGAAAGTTAGACCATCTCTCTGTAGTTTTTCTATAGTAACTTTTGCTTCTGATGGGCATCTCTTAATACACTTGCTGTAATTTCTGCAAATCCTGTAACACTGCAGGAACAGGCCACCTGAAATGCTCACAGAATAATCTTTCCCAGCCCTCAAAGAGGCTGCTTTGATAAGTGTGCTCATGGCGTGCTTTTGAAACAGAAGCCAGCAATTGCACACTGCTGCTCCCTTCCTGACATGGCGACTATTTTATCAGATTCTTTTTAATGTACTACTTGGTTTTCTCATCTGGGATTACATCTGATAAAGACAATCGAAAACTTTCTCTAACTGTGTGAAACTCTATGCAGATGTGTGCTTTTCTACACAGAAAAAAAAAAAATGTCTCTAAAATGTGCAGCTTTTAAAGCCAAGCCAAGTAGAGAAGCTGTGGTACCAAACGTGCATCATCAAAGTTCACAGCAGTTGTGGCTTTCTTTTTCCTTTCTCTCATCCTTTAAGATACTGAAGCAGCACACTTCAAGGGTTTAACAAAAAAAAAAAAAAAAGAGACATATATTCCCTTTTGTGCAAATCTTCTTGATGCTTATGAATGCTTCATTCTAAAACCCCATTAAGATACTCTCCTAGTGGTATGGCTCTGACAGAGGAAAACAGAATTAATTCCACAGAAAGGAAAAAAAAAAAAGGAAAAAAAAGCTGTCTTGCAAGTCTGTCACTCTAAAGAATACATTAAATTAACATTAATTAACACATCCTGTTGAATAGAGTAAATGGATTAAATTCTTATTTGGTGTGGAAAAAAAGGTGTCCAGAAATTAAAATAGTGCAGCAGAGATATAGGTTTCCCTCCCAAAAGTTGTCTGGCCTTTTGGAGTCTGGTCCAGAACTCAGACTATTTCAGAAACCAGTCTGCTATGCAATGTAAGGAGTGAGTGAAGCAACTCATGGTGAGATCAACTAAATCCTTCTTGCAGAAAGCTAGTCAACAGGAAAATAATGAGGGATTTTTCTAAAACCTAGCCTCACACTTCAGGTGCTGTAATATTGTGGAGACTTTTTGACTCTCTTTTGGGCTTTAAGTTGATATTTTTATCATTGAGATGTATATTATGCATCCAGGTTCCTTAAGAGTTCTGCTTGCCAAGATTTGCAAATAGTTTACAAAGTGTCGTCTTGTTAATTTGTATGGAGATAATTACTCATTATGGGTCTCTAGCCATACATCAAAGATGCATTACATCTGGCTGTGCACAAGAAAAAATAGGTAATTTTTCTTTACCCAAAGCCCTACATGTAAGCTTTCAAAAAAAAAAAAAAAGCTACAACAGGTAGATTCAGGCAGGTGAGTTGTAGGACATGACAGAGTATTTGGTTACCATCAGTCAAAATTACAGACCTCAGAAAATGCCACTTCTGAAAAACATCGTTTCAGAATGAAGCATCTCCTTTTGCTTTCACATTAAGATATATGATAAATAGAATAAAAACCAAATGGAGATGTAATTTAGAAACACAGAGGACTGACTTCAGTTTTACAATCAAAATATTTCAATTTTATGGCTTTGTTTTGAAATGAAATTTGTCAAAATTGATATATCCTGCAGAATTTTTTCAGTTTTATAGACAGCACCTTTACTCCACAAAACAAATTATTAGATTTCGCTGCTCTTGTTGCCTGTTATAATCTTGATACTTCAGGATTTTATCATCTTCCTGAGAAAAATGGATGGGATAATACTCAGATCAGTTTTATGCTATGAAAACCAGGTCATATACAAAAATCACACAGATTATTCTGCATTTCAAATTATACACCCGAGGTCATAGTTTACTTAACTGAGGTTACTTATGCTATTCTTTTGGTGAATTTTAGTAGGTTTTTAGCATCATGACAATGTCTGCCCCTCTGTATTGGAAACTATTAGCATCTGAGATTTTTTAGTTGCTTGTAGTATATCTCAGAAACGTGTCTTTAAACAGCCACAAAGTTGTGATTTCTTCAAGGATCATATCATGTCATTACATGTTTTTCTTCTTCACATCAGTGACAGACATACTTTGTTCCACTTTCTTGAGTTCCCATGGTAGAACACGGGGCATCACTGTGTCTGCATCCTGGGAGCTCAGTCTGATTTCTGATCTCTGCCTGGGTACCCTCTGCAAATAGCAGTGGGAACAAGTTGAGGTTTCTGCTGTAGTTCAGAGTGGACCAAACCATTGCAAGTGATGCCTCAGAGCAATTGCCTGTTTCAGAATAAGCATTTGGACAAATGATAGGAGACAGGTATGTGTAAGTCAAGACATTCCCATCCTTCCAGCATCTACTATAATGTCACTATGTCACCATGTGGTTGCATTATTAATTAAGAACATTATTTCCTGTGTCTGTACATCTCCTTTTGTTCCTTCCCACCCAAGTTCTTTCCCCTGGATGTATGTAGTTATTATTTTAGTAGCACCTTAGAGGTCTGAAATACAGCAGGCACCCTACTGTTTTAGGAAGAGTTAATTAAGTTTCCCTGATCTCTCTTTTTCAAGTGTTTAATACCTATTGTGTTTTGTGACAGTCACCTCTAAAACTTCCCCCTGAAGTCAGCATCCTGATAGTAGATAATACCAGATATGTTAGAAATTCCTGAGGGCCACTGCCTAGAAGAGCTGAGTAATTAAAGAGATGAGCTGAGTGAAAAGAATGGAATATACTGGAAGAAAACTAGGATTTGATTCAGGGAAGGAGATAATGAATGATTGCTGATCATTGTACTATTTTAACTTCTTCAGCATACCTTTTATGACCCTTTTGTAGTCGTGCTAAAATAGATATATTTTTGGAGGACCACAAGCTGGTTTTATCTGTGCTCAGACTTCAAACTTGCTCTGTAAAACAAATTATTATTCCAAATCAGGATTCACACAGGGGCCCAAAGGACTGTAGTTTATTTATGTGTGTTTCCTTCTGCAAATACATTTGATAGATGGGCATTAAGTGGCATGAGTGAAATAGTAAATGTTTCACTTTCAGATAAAGTCAAGAAAAATAAATCTGTATTTATAAATTTGGGTTTGTTTACCTTTCTAGCAAAGATAAATATATTAATTTGTGAAAATACAAGCAGCAGCAAATAAAAATGGAGACAACCTTAAAAGGTCATTCAGAGTATGATCCAAATAAGATTTTCTGCATCAGATCTAGTTCCTCCCTAATTGGAAGGGTAAGCAAATATCACACTGCTGCTTTCTTAACTATTTAGGTGAAAACATGATTGGTTCTGGTAAAAATGTTACTGTCATAATGATGGCAATGCAAGCTGGAATCTTTAGAATATTTATGTCACCTGGACACATAACAGTTTAACCTCTTCTGAATATTTCTTATTTCACTAATGGGTAGCAGAATGGTAATCCAAATACTAAACAAAATACCTAGTAATATGTTTGTTTATCAAGAACAACAATAGGCCTGTGCTTTTTTTTCAGTATTCTGAGGATGCTATAGTTTTGAAACTAGTTCCAGCTACCTACAAAAAAAAAAAAAAAGATAAAATTTTTATTATTTTGGTTAAATATTTCATTGTATTCTTACTCCTTCATGCCTCAGGGGTGTCTGCTTACTACTGTCTAACAGATCTTAAATGGCAACCTTTGAAGACAGATATGAGCATTTCTGGTTGGTGACTATGGCAGAAAAAAAAAGAAAATTACAGGTCCTGAATGACAGCCTTTTTTTCAGCTGATAATACGTTAACTTTTTCAATATGTGGCCATGTATATGTCCATATTGATTTTTTTTGCTGTTGCTTTCTAATCCATTCTGTGTCTCTCCTGCCCATTGCAGTGCTGCTTTTCACTCCTGGCTTATTAGCTTGGCTGAAAGATAAAGCAGTGGAATGCTGCCAGCCTGGGAAATTATAAGGCTGCTTTTAGCTTCTCTTGGTGTATGCTCTGAAAAAGTTAGAGGAGGAAATAATGGCCCTCCATAATGCTCACCTGAGAAAGCCTGCCATGTAAAAATGAATCCACAGAATGAATATACTGGAAGAACCCAAGGAGAGGGATGCACAAAAGAACACTGGAAGTACTGTTGAGAGCTAGATATTGCTTCTTAGTAGACAGAGGTGCAGATCTTTCTATTTTTTTTTTTTCCCAGAAAAGATGCAAAGCAAGAAAATCTTATTCACTGGCTATGGCAAGCCAAAACCAAGTTCCTTTACTCTGTTCATATTGTGAGCTACACCATTTATTAATTAAATTTAATTAATTTATTAATTTATTAACTGACTGTGTGGCCTGTGGATTGAGTTCCACGTGTACCAGATCCCTGTGTAGCTCTTAGAGTCTGTAGGAACCAGGGACTGATTTGCTCCTTGATATGACTGTACCATGTGGGAACATTATCATCAGGAAGATTTGCAAAGTCCTTTCACATAGTTACCACAGAGAATATCCTGAGTAGGTCTCCATGTTGGCTTTTGAATTAAAAACATACAAAACACCTTCAAAATCTATCCTTCATGAACGCCATAAAAATCCCAACCTTGTCAGAATTCTTTTTCTCCTGAATGCCAGGCATGCTGCAGACATGCATTTCAGTCTGCTAGCAGTCATATGCTCCATCCTCTTCTCTTATTCTTTCTGAAGATGCTTGTTAATGAACCTTCTTGAAAAGACACAGAGGATGATAAAAGGCCAGGGCACTGGGTGTAAAAGCAATGCAGATTGGAAAAGACAGAAAGCTTATTTAATTCTTTCTTTTCCTGATCTCAACTCCCTCAAGTTATCTTTAAAAGGATGTTTAAAGCTTACAGTTAAAACTTTTCTGCATTTAACTGTAATAATTAAAAGCAGCTAAGGGAGCATTCAGGTCCAAAGGGAAAAATTTCAAAACTCATTTCAACTACTGCTAGTCATGTGTTTGGGGATGGATAGGATCTTGAGAAGAGTTCACAGCTGCCTTTTTACCTTCATTTTCTTTTTTTTTTAGTCTGTTGTGCTTGAATTTCATTTGTTAAGAGTTAAGGTCTTCATCTTGTGCCTGCAACCTGCCAACCCTCTGGATTCTAAATGGGCACTAATGACTCTCAGTAGCACCAAGCTGAGCTTTATTTGAGGATGTAGTTTTATGACTCAAAGTGAAATATGTGGATTGAAAGAAGGAACTGAGGTTGTGGGAAAAGTATTGAAACAGTGTTGATTAGGTCCTTAGGAAGTGATACTGCATTTTGCATGCTTCTTGACACATGGATCACCCCCCACTGGGCTGGTCAGCATTTCCTATTCCTAATGACAATGTAAACCCAGAAAGTCTGGTATGCTGCCTACATCAAAAACTAATTCCAGCCATTTAAAAAGAACATTTAAAACCTATAATGAATCTCCTGATTCTGTAAGGGAAGGGATCTGCTGACATGATAAATACCAATATCTCAGTTGACATAATTCATGATCATTCACGGCCATGTTTTTCAGAGTGTACTGTTAAAGTCCCCTAAATGCAGGTTGAGACTGTTACAGGTGAATGTCTTCAGTTTCTTCCAGGATAGGTGGAGGTCACTGGTCTGATGGCTTCTGAAAGCTGTTGAGCTGAAATTCTGATGTAGTAGTATCTCAAGTGCTCACTTTATTCCTGTGTCTTCTTAGACCTGAACAAGAAAAGATTAAAATATTTCTAAACAGTAGTCACTGGAATATTGCATTATGCTAGAGTAGGGGTTAGAAATAGGGCCCAGCATGGGTTTTAGGAACAGGAGGCAACACGTTCACAGCTTACTCTATTCCTTTTAATCACCTAAAAATATGTTGTCAATAAGAATGAATGATTTTATTTCTTCTTCTGATCATTGTTGTAGCTATGGGTTGAGACAGTTAAGTAGTACTAAGGTTAAGTTTAGAGGCAATGAGGCTCTGATGAAGGCTGGGGTGGATGGGGGTCAGCATTGCTGTCAGTATGCACTATTACCAGATGACCTGGTCTTGAATCTCTATCCTTAGCAGAGATGAAATGAGCAGAGCAAGGAGGAATTGCAATATGTAGCTGCAACCTGGTAAACATTTAAACAGATTTAACGTTGGCTTCAGCATAACTACTTAAATACCCAAAGATGAACTCCAGCTAAAGTGGTTTGCTGGAGGTATTGGAATCATCTAGAATTGCCAGGAAAGCCAGCTCTGTGTTCTGTGGGATTGTTCAGCATGAAACTGCCTTTCCTAATAACAGCAAAATCTCTCATTCTGAATATGCAGCACAGGATTTCCCTTCAGGAAGGCTTCAGGATCTGGCACCTCTCTATAAGTGCATGGCAGTGTGTAGCTTTTTAGTTGTTTGGTTCAGTCTTACATTATTCCACAGCAATAAAACTGCAATTTAAAAAAATGTGCACTAATCTTTTCCACCAGTGCACACAGTACAGATCTGCTGAACTAATAGCAATAGAGACAAGGCAATTCTGTGGGTTCATCAGCCACTGAATCACAATGTTCACTGCTTTTTCAAGTACTGTGTCTTGTGTATGATTTTAGCATTAGATCACTACTAAGCCAATGTCTTTATTGGGCCTTTAGCTTGCACAGGATGTTCCCCATACACAATTTACCACATAAATCACAGTTTATGAATAAACATGGCCTTCTCACCCAAGCTGAGTGGGTCCTGCAAAGACTTGATCAGTGCAACACTGAAATCCAATGGAGTTGTTTTAGTCAGATTATTAATATTTCAATCAGAATGTAGATGAGTCCTTTCAGTTGATGATTTCCTTCCACTGCCATCCAACTGTTCCCTTACTTGGTGCTTGAAAGGTTACACGTGTGGGTTTTTTTCCTCAGGGTTTTCTGGAGCTGAATGGTAGAGTATTAAGCTCACTAATGCACAAAGCAGGACTAGAACCCAGCAATTTTTATGGGTCAGCTTGGCCATAGTTTTGCCTCCAGGCTTTTGTGCTGCTCAGTCCTGAACCACTTGTCCAGGGAGTGCTTCAGGTCAGACACAGGAGCAGCAGCAGATCTCAGGACCTCCCTGACTATAAAGTAATGTCCTTTATCACAGCTGCAGGTGGCTAGAGAGCACCATGGCTTTGCACACACAATCCCTTTCACTCCCTTCAAAGTGCTCTTTGGCAGTTTTTCCAACAACTCTCACACTTTCTTCTGTGAATCTCCTGGAGACAAATTGCTGATTTACAGCCTGGGTAACAGAGCAACAGCCCCTTCCCCTGATCAAGTACCTTGACATTTCCAATGGCGAGAGCTGCAGGGGGTCATTCATGTTATATGTATACATAGATCATAAATAATGACTCACTAATTACAAGGAGGACACCAGTTTCAAATCACATCAGTTAAAATAGAATCAGTCTCCCAAGATGCAGAAAAATGTAATCTCTAAAACAGAAACCTTCTTTGCTGGGTCCCTATGCCAGTTATAGTGCTTAGGTATTATACTAGAAAATATTTCAAGCAGGGATTACCTCTCCCTGCTGTGCTTTGCTCAGCACCACACTTACTGCTGTCTCTGTATGTAATAATTAATAATAAATCTTCTAGTAATCTAGTTACAACATAATCTTCAGACTGTTACTTCCTCTACATGTGAGATTAAGCAAACAGATGATTTTGAGACTCCTGACGCACTGTTAGCTGGTTTGGGTTTTTCAGTCACTTCAGTATGGCAATAGGAAGAAATCTGGTTTATGTGGGCAGAATATGTGTCTGCGTCTGCTTTTGCTGTTATGCTGGAGTAGCCCAGGAATGACTTCTCTGAAGTTATGAGACTTTATAATCTCCTTAAGGCAGGAACCTTCTCACATAGCTATGTATCATCTCACAGACAGTGAAACTAAATAAATGCTAATGCTTAGCTCTTTGTGGTTACATCAGGCAGAGTATAGGTCTTGTAAACTGTTTAAACAGCGCCTCATTAATCAGTAATATTAGCCTTATGTGTTAGCTATAAATGATGCATAACCCTTTCCTGGCCCCTGCAAAATGTGAACGTTAACTTCCATGAAGTGGTTGGACACCACACATTGATCACTCATTTATCATAAAATAGTAGCTTGGTATTAAAGCAGGCAGCTCTGTATCTGGAGCTCTGCTGCCACCTCTTCTCCAACATCACACCTTGGAGTTTTGGTTTCAATCCAATCCATCAACATTTCCCTCCTTGTTCCCCTTCTTACAGATTCTGAACTGTCCCATTTTCAAAAACTGGGCAAGTTTGACAAGTCCTGTTTGGAAACAGTGCACATTTGCTTTGACATCTTATTTTCTGGGATTGTTGAATGCCATGCCTGCTGGCCTTGGATAGATTTTTTGCTTTGTTTTGTGGGAGAAAGCAGATTTGTGCATTTGGCTGGCTAGAAGGGGAAAATGCTGTGTTTCTGGATGTGTATAAAACTGACAATTAGTTTTATGCATTCTTCTAACTCCTTCCTTGTGCTTGTGTATGTATACCAGCACATATGTCTACAGACAGAGAAAAAAGCAGAAAAAAATGAAGCTGACTATACCCAGAGTCCTGCTGTAAAACTGATATCCAAATATGTATACAGTTTGTAATTTAGGAAACGGTTTCAACTGGAGTGAGGTTAAGGAAAAGGTATTTTCAGAACTCAAAGTGCTGTTTGTATTTGCTGATTAATTCCAAATGAAGGCAGAAGCACTTAGAAGAAAACTATAAAGGTACATTTTCTCTTTTCTTTTAGAAATATAACATCTGAGAAGGATTTATTAGCAAAATATCAACTCTATTTACACATTTCTAAATAGAATCTTAGAGCAACTGAATTTTAATTTTCATATCTGTAATTTGTTAATATAATTACTGTACAATACAGTTAGGTGCTTTCAGATTTTTCCGTGTTAATTAAAAAGTTAATAACTTGAGAAGATGTAAATACTGAGGTAGAGGGGTTAGTGCTTCACACAGTAAATCCTTTATTTGTTCTAACTATAGAACCTTTTACTAGAAGGCCAGGATTTGCACTGAGTATAGCACTTTATGACTCGACTCTTCCATGCTACCTG